>JAOUQV010000018.1:4226330-4243238 GCA_028565295.1 Aspidoras spilotus | reverse complement strand
ATCAATAATCCAGGAAAGAATACTGATCAGTGTGTGTATAAGTAATCAATAATCCAGGAAAGAATACTGATCAGAATGTGTATAAACAATCAATAATCCAGGAAAGAATACTGATCAGTGTGTGTATAAGTAATCAATAATCCAGGAAAGAATACTGATCAGTGTGTGTATAAATAATCAATAATCCAGGAACTAATACTGAAAACTATTTAAAAATGCTGCGTCATTGTACATTCACTTCATGTCGACTTCATCTTTGGTGAATTCTGATGATCTTATCTTGCTAGCTGTAAACCTTTACATGCGACAGTTGTATGCTAGCTCACCAGATGCTAGTCACACCAGATCAATCAGATTAGCCACAATTAGCATACACTAATCAGAACTAGCAGAAATCACACTGCACATGGTACATTTGTGTTTAGAAGAAAGGAATTTTCATCTTGGTAAATTTGGACTAGATTATTTTTGCTAACTACGTGTAAATCTACTCATGCTAAAGTTGCTAAAGAAGATACACAAGACACAAGAGTTGTGAAGTTAAACAACAGTCAGAGGGAGAGAGAGAGAGAGACTCCAAACAGAACAGTAGGCCTATGCTAGCTCTTAGGTTATGCTAGTCACACCAAATTAATCATATTAGCAAAAATTAGCATTATTGAATTTAGATTAGCAGAATTTACACATTGTAAATAATTGTGTTTTTAAAGAAAATATAAGTCTAGATATACAGTAAGTTGTGATGTTTAGTCACCGATCAAAGAGGGGAAATACTCTTAGACGATGCTAGCCACACTGAATTCCTGAAATTAATATTAGCATAAAATATTCCAGATTATAAGCATTCACAATTTACAGAGCAAAGTTTTGACTAGCTCATCATATATCAGCTAGCTGCAAATGTACCCACCTTCAGTAGCACAAAGAAAATATGGGTCAAGATATTTAAAATACCAATCAGAGAGGGGGAAAAACATTCTAGCTCTTATATCATCCCGCACAACATATTAATTAGATTAGCAAAGAATACTGACCTGGTTAGCATGGAGGAGACCTAAGAATTCTCTGGAAAATTAAATGAAAAGTTTGCTAATTATTATAAAAAATGCTAGATAACTGCCCCACTGTTCCTATTTTATCTGCATTGATCAGTTCATTTGTTTATCATGAAGTTTTATTAACTTGACAAAGTATTTATGTAATAATACAATAAAAAGAAATGTCACTGTTTGGTCCCAGAAATGATCAAACAATCTTAAAATCAAACAATAGAATTGTTCTTCTTTCTTTTTATTATCCTTTTCATGTGGAAGAACAACAATCCAAACAAATTACATCAGAACCAGATAAAAAGAAGTGTCTATTTAAAAAAAAAAAAAAAAACATTACAATGCTATAATTACTGAATTTCTGAATACTGAATTGGCAGATTGCTTATCTTTAGTTATCATCGGTGACAGGAAATACTTAAGGTATCCAATTTCACACAAAATAACAAAAAACTGAAATTCAAATGGTCCTAAAATATAGCATTGAGGGATGCCTATTAGAAAATCTATGTAATGTACCTGTACAACAATTTTAAGGTATATATCTGGACCAGAAATCACACTTTGGGAAATTTGATAGTATATTTGGATGCCGAAGGACTAAGAAATTAACATTTATTGAAGAAATATAGAAAATACTAGATTGTCGGGTACAGTTCATTCTCTGACGTGGTTGTACAGTGTTTTTGTATTATTAGAAGCTTGGGACATTCAATGGAAAGAAAACGATTAGCACGGATGCTAATGACGCTAAAAGTAGACATTTTTGGTAAAGGTTACATTCTTACTCTTATAGAAACCCTAGATATTCTACGCTTTGGTTTACCTAGTATGAAAAGTAGTCCTGAATTATTGTATAATGCTTGGCTTGAGGAACATAAAGTGGGCCAATATATACATGACTGAGCAGATTATTTTGGACCAGCAACTAAAGAAAAGAAAGAAAAAAATTCAATCGTACAGGCGATTAACCGCATCGTTTTACATGGCTAGCTAGCTGTAAATGTACTCATGCATAAAACCAGAGCTACAATGCTGGAATGACTGCTAGTTGTGGCTAGAGAACAGATACGACTAGAAATGGATAGAACAGTCAGAAATAAGAAACAATTAAAAATAAAAGAAATTAAAAAAAAATGGCTTGAACCAGCATATTAGCTGCTGTCTGACATGCTAGCTGACATGCTAGTCACACCAGAAAGGTTTAACATGCATCCGGTTAGAATTAGAGCAGAATTTATAAGCTGGTCCAAGCTTATGTTTTTTGAAGGATGTCATCTTTGGCATGAGCATGTAATAATAAAAATAAAATCTAAACGTTGGTCAATTTTGAATTGGTACATTAGCTTCAAAATAAAAGCGCCCACTCTTTTAGAGCAGAAACAACTCCATAAAATTAATTTTAACCAAAAAAATAAAAAAAAACTTCGTACCACAATATATAAGGAAATCATCGGAACGTCAACAAGAGATAAAGACAAGCATTTTTTTTTTGGTAAGCGCACCTATTCGACTATTACAAAAAAAAAAAATGTATAAAGCATTTTTTTAGTCCTGTAAATTCACAGTTACCAAAAAATAAAAATAATAAAGAAGAGCAAGTGAATAATTTATTACATACACTATAATAACATCACCCTAAACACTATTATCTATGAGGTATATCTGAGAAAAAACTTTCAAAAAAAAAAAAAAGCACGGTCTGCGCTTTGCACATGCCACTCTTCATTTTTATTTTATTTTTTATTTTATTTTTTTACAATTTTGCAAAATTTCACCCAGCTTCTATTCTTTTTTTTTTAAAGCTATGCAACCGTTTAGTGTAAGAACACACATAGAGAGATAGAGAGAGACATAACAGAGAGAGAACGAGGGACAGAGAAGAGCAAGAGTAGAACTTTGGTATCAGTTGTAGTTCTTTGCATGATTGCTTTGCAAAGCACCAATACACCTGGGCGTCGTGCGCAGGTTCGACCGACTCTGAGGTATAAACAGGAAGTACAGACAGACTGAAACTACACTTTGGTTCAAGCAAGGCACTCATCCCAGGGTTGTCTCGTATAATTTAGGACAAATGCAATCCTATAAAAATCAATCAATCAATCACCTTTCAATAGCTGATATATTACGTCTTTGCAGAGAGGACGGAACGACTACGTCGGTATAAGACGCTACGTGGTTTTTAAGAATTTCCAAATTTAAAAAATAACACATAAGAAGTGCAATTTAAGCAATTCTTTAAAAAAAAAGGAACATAATCTTTGATCTGCAGACACTCTACACATTAACAGTGTGGCTTTTAAATTTTTTCTTTTATTTTAAGAGATTTAAAATCTAAGCGGTGAGTCAGTGTAGGCATCTGCATATTAAAATGAACATAAAATCAGTTTTTAGAGGTTTTGCACGTACAGTACATACATACAGTACATATGTGAGTTTAAGCGTCTCCAATTCTAATACACACACACACACACATTGTGGGCCACTTTAGAGACACCAATTAACCTTATAAGTATGTCTTTGGAATGCTGAGGAAAAGGGAGTACCTGGGAAATAACCCGCGAGATATAACTATAAAGTTTAGTTATACAACTATAAAACTATAAAGAGTCTTCCCACCTGGGGATCGACCCCAGGTCCTTCTTGCTGTTAGGTGACGGCACTAACCGTTGTTCTAACATGCCATAGTTTTATATGAAACAAACAAGTAGTAGATTTTTATTAGCCGTAGGACAGGGATGTCCAATTGTTTCGTCCTCAGGGTCCACATGGGGAAAAACATACAGAGGGCCAAGTCAGCAAAATCAGTAAAATGTTGGTACAAATTTAATTTGCTGGGGTCCAGTTATAAATGGACCACGGGCCTCAATAATTAGGACATTCCTGCCATGGGATAAATCTTTACAGTTGCACATTTGTCCATTATCAGAAGTGTCCTAACTTTTTGCACTCAGGGCCACATACGAAAAGAGCTGGGCCAGTCGCTACAGGTTAAGAATACTGCCTCAACTCTAGTATATCTAATACTTTAGCACAGTCAATCAAATAGGCACTAGGGCAGGAACAACCCTAGACAGGGCGCCAATTCATCATAGGGTGCACACACACACATTCACACACTCACGGGCAATGCAAGTCTTTGAAATGTAGAGAAAACTCATGCAAACACAGTGAGAACCTGCAACCTCCACACAGAAATTTCCCGAGGGTTTGAACCCGGGATCTTCTTGCTGTGAGGCAACAACACTACCCGGTGTCACCTTGCTGCCCAATTTGGTTAAATATGGTTTAAAAATATGCACGAAAGTATCTGATCCCACAGAGACATTAACCTGATAACGTACGCTTTCATTTGTAGCTTCAAGAGTCAGTTTGGTTGAAATAATTATGTACCCAACACTGCAATACTAACCCCCGAGACTGCAACCGCTGTGATTCGAACCCATCTTTGCAGCGGCCATCGCAAAATAACTACGGCGTATGACATTATTTGTTATTATACTGTAATTCTGTTCAAATCCTCCATTCTTTATTTCGAGGGACATCCTCGAACATACCGTACTACTACTCGGATGAGTGTGTCTCAGTGCTGAAGGTGTACCTTTGATCGGCGGGGTGGTAAGGGGTAGTAAATACTAATGGTCTTTGGAAGTTTTTTAGAATAGAGTGGGTGATAATTGCAACATTAAAGTAAAAGCATGGATTCAAGCGCAGACCGTACTAGAGGGAGGAAAAGAAAAAAAACTAAAACTAAAACTAAAAATCTTTGGTATCTTTGGTTTCATCAACACGATTAGAATTACAAATGGAAAAAAAAAAAGATTCAGTGAGGTAGCCTCTTTGGTTCTCACTATAGAAATAGAAAGACTTTTTGTACACACACTCGCGCACACGCATACACACACACACACACACACACAAATGAGTCAGTCTTGGAAGCAGCGATGTGTTTAAGGGAATCCTCCGGTGTCCTTCGTAAGAGTGAAGCAATGAACAAACCGTCTCTCGGCGTCCGTGGGGTTGTTTGTTTCTTTGTTCGACAGTTTTCTTGCTTTTATTTGTATTTTTTTTTTTTTTTCCCGGTTGTAAAAATCTTTGGTGAGTTTTGAGTCGTTCCTTGTCAGCGTGTCGATCTTGTTGTCCGTCGTGGCGGGATACAGTGCTCATTCAAAAAAACAAAAAAATAAAAATAATACTAATAATCATACTAAACAGATTGTATTCAGTTCATTAGAAAAGAGAAAAATAACCCAAGAAAACAAAAAACAAGAGACTAAAATTAAATACATCTGGAAATAAAAATACTTTTAGCTACTACATTCCTGAACATTCTCATCACAGCTACTAAAATAAAACAAACGACAGTCGTTCCAATTCAATTCAGGGTTAGGGTTGAGGTTTAGAAACAGTAAAATCAACCAGCGCTGCATCTTGGATGCACTAACATTCTCAAAAGAGCCATAAATATCCCTCTAAACGATTAAAGCTAATCACAATAAGATCAAATCCTTAAGCAAAACAAAGCTAAGCACTGTAGCTAGCTAGCTAGCACATTTTGGCGTAAATAAATAAATACGATAAAGAGTGTCAGACACTCAAAGAAAACAAACGAAAGCTCGTTTAAACTTTGGCATTAAAAAAAGCTATTGGCAATTAAATTAAAATTGATTCTAAGGAATAAATTACATAAATTACTTAAATAATTACATATTGCAAAAAAAATAACTAATACCTATTACACATACAGTAGACTTTGGCGAACAATGAAGTACTAAAGACAACCAACAAACATCAAGCGTTTGTTTGTTTGTTTTTTTTTTGGTTCTATTCTGTACCCAAGGTTTGTTCCTAAAGACCTGGTTGAGGTGTAAGTGGAAGTAGACTCCGGTGCGACCTCTAGGTACTGCAAGGTCGCGCCAACGGGAGCCATCTTTGGACTCGAAGCTTAGAAGAGAGAAAGAAATGAAAGGATAAAGCTATTCGACCGATATTTCAGCAGTTTCCGTTCGAAATGGTGAACCGATGTCGTGACGGTTATAATCATGGGGTAAAGACGGCTCTGACAAGCCCTAATTGTGAGCGTGTGGAAATTTTTTTTTAGGAAGGGGTCATATGGTCACAGCTTGAAGGGTTAACATGGAAGCTCAGAGTCGGTCAGTGGTGTGTATCGGGGGAAAATTTGGTGCGGTTTGAAGGCGAGACGTTTTTAAGAACCGGAAATGCATTTCAATTTAAAAGTATTTGACTAGAATGGTAATCAGGGTGGAGTTTCACTATAAATAGGACCCGAGGTCCAGTTTCAAAACTAACATCATGGTTGGTGAACAATGTGTAAAATTCCGCTACTTTGAGTTTGTACTTTGGTGTAAATTTGTCTTGTAATCTTTAACATTTAAGAATTTAAAAATAAAAAATCTAAAAAATAAGAGAATAAAAGTCTTCCACCAATTTATAAAAATTGTCTTAATTTATTCATCATTTTTAACACTTTTCCCTAATAATTAGCAATTCACGGTTGGTGACCTATTAGGAAAAACTAGCAGTGACTGGGTTCTAACAATATTAGCTACTTATTAATGTTCTTCCAAATATAATCATTGATGTATTTGCACCTCCTCCGTTTCAAAAATCCCATCTATCTTGATTAATTCATTTATATTTAAATATTACAAAATTTTAGGAACAATTTGTCCTTAAATTGCCATTTTTAATATAAACATTAACCTTAAAAATTACATATTGAATAGTTTCTATTGTCCTATATTTCAATATTGAACAACTCATGGTTAGAGTCCAATACGGAAACAATGTCCACTTTTATTCATTTATTTCCTTTTGTAACAACCCTACGACATCAATGTGTATAAATTGGTGGAAACGTGTCCTGTAATATGCTCTTTAGAATACACTTCGACCCAATAGTCTTCTCTGCTTCATTCTTGGCGTATGCTCAAATTTAAACAAAGCCACATATTGCTGAATGGACCGAATGCCATGTTTGAGCTCCCATGTTTGAACCCGACAACCCACTCAGACATGCCTAGGGGAACATGAATACGTTCTCCAGGCATTTGTTTGGAAACAAAGGAAACAGGGACGAGAGCAGGGGGAACTGCTTTTGTGTGTAAAATTAGGAATCTTTGGTATTACAGCTGATGAGGTTCTTGTTGTTTCTTTTTTTTCTCCCCATTTTCTTTTGGTGAAAAACTGCATAGGCACACGTTAAAGAACTTATCTTCAACTTATTCGTTTAAAATAGACCAAAATATAGAGGAAAAAGAAAGAGAGCGAGAGAGAGATTGATTGGTTCTGCCTTAGAACGTGGCTATTTTCGGCCACCGTTCGGTTTTGCTTCCCGTTTTGGTTTTCCCTTCTTAGGCTCTACGAACAAAGCACGCAGTTCTTTCCTTGTCATCCCTGTTGTCTTCATTTTCTTCATCATCATTGTCATTTTTGCTCGTGTTCGTCGCTGTTTCTTCCATTTGGTTTGTTGTGTGTGGTTTTTTTTTTTTGTTTTGTTTTGTTTTTTCTTGTCGCCTTTAGAACAGTTTCGGTTTTTTTTCATTATTTGTAGAACAGGTGCAGAAAAAAAACGTTTCTTTGGTTTCGATTTGTCAGTAATAAATAGAAAAAGTCTTTTAAGTGTCTGTTTTGGATGATCCGTAAAGCCTTTGGCCTTGCTTCCCAGCTGGGAACAGGGCTGCATACTGGCTGTATTATTGAAAAAAAAATCCCAATGATGTAATGAACTATGTAGTATGGAAATGAAGTGTAACTATTCAGATATTCTTTAAAAAAAAAAACAAAGCCGTTTAACTATCCTCCCACGTCTGGAAATGTTCTAGCGCTAGCAGGAAAGATGGACACCTCTGTGTTTTGGTCCATCGTATTTCCAAGCATGCTTTGAAAGAAACTGCCAGGCATTGGTGTCAAAGATTGTCCTGTTATTCTCTTAGAAAGGCCCTGATTGCCAACACCAGTTTCCCTCATACACAGCTCCTAAGCTAATGTCGCATGTGATGGAAATAAATCACTAAAGCCGCCATATTTGGGTTTGAGAAGTCACGTGATTTGAGCGGCGCGATGAATACGCTACCTCTCGACGTTCTTCGATCGCATCATAGAAACGAAATCCTGAGTTTTTTTTTTTTTTTCCCGAATGATTGAAGAACATTGTGTTTAATATTTCTTCCTATTGCAAATGAAAATGTGCTTTAAATTTGTGCTCATGTTCTACAAAATCTTAGCACGCTCTATAACTTGTGTGTGTGTGTACAGTATATTTACGCCTATTGTGTACATTTTTTTTGCCATTAGTTAACTCAGACAGATTTGTGCTTGCATCCCTGCCAATGAGCAGACAGTGTAAAATCAAACCCGAGCTATTTCTCCGTGTGTCAGCACTTTGATGACTATTTGGATGCTTATTTTAAGACGGTACATTATCGCACGGTGGTTGTTTTTTTTTTTTTTGAGCATCGCTAATGGATGGTTCGAAGGTTTCCTGCTGAACAAAGTCTTTTGTTTTGGCAGCTGTGTTGGGAATGATTCTTAATAATGAATGCATGGGATCTGGTTCGAACCCGTAGCCAGGTATAGTTCGAATAGCTCGAAAGGAACCCTGCGACTTTCATTTATTCTTTCCCCCGAAATAAGTTTGAACCATCACAAATAAAAACTCATAATTAAATACAAAATGTTTAGAAAATCTGCAAAAACATCCCAAAAACAAATGCAAGCCCCTATTTAACCCCCCTGCCCCCCCGACTCCTTTTCACTACTCTGGCTACGGGCATTTTGGAAAACCGAACGTACGGAATGCTAATTTGTTTTGTGATTTTTTTTCCATTTAAAATACGCAATTTGGCCAAAAGTTTACGAACACCTGACCATCCTGTCACACCTATACGTGTGCTTTTGGGACAGGTACTGTTCCAGTTTTAATGGCCTTCATTCTTCTCCGAAGGCTTTTGAGTAGATGTTGGAGTGTGGTTATGGCGATTTATGCCAATTCAGCATTCATGAAATCAGGTACCGATGGTATGGGTTTTACGGGGGGTTTTGGGGGGTTGAAATCAAGTCTCAGAGGAGGACCATTGGCTTTTTAGATCTGACTTTGTGCAGAGGGGAATCAATGTGGCCTTCATAGTATAAATTACAATTTTAAACCAAAAGCTTGGAAAAGGATGAGACAGAGGTGTCCATATACTTTTGGCCACACAGTGAACTGATGAGTCAATTTGGAACACTTGTTTAAAAGCTAGTGCCGCTCTATTAGATTGTTATAATGATGGTGATGAGTGATTTTTTGCTTTGCCAGTAAACAGCCCCGTTCCCTTCCTCATATTTTTCTTTGGAAAACTTTTTGGTCTGAAGCCCAAACCCCAATCCCAAACAATCCCATGTCTTTACCTCACCCACCCCAAAAAAAAATCAAAACAGAAAACCCGTCAGACTTTGGTACAAGTGCTGGATGCGGATGAGGCTCCACCGGGACTGCCTTCGTCCATCCATTTGTCCAGACTCCGTCTTCGTGCGTTCATGAAGAAGTTGCTAACAGTGCTCAGTTCCAGTCCCAGCTGCTGCGAAATGGTCAGCTGCATCTCTTTGGATGGGCGCTTGTTCTCCTTGAAGATGGCCAGCAGCGTTCGCCGCTGGAGGTCAGTGAAAACCAGGCGGGATTTCTTTGGTGTATTGCTCCTCTCCTTGCCGGAGTCTTGTTCTTTTCTTTTGCATGCTTCTCCAGAAGAGCAAGAACCATGAGAAGAGAGAAGAGAAGACACAGAGACAGAGAGAGAAAACAAATGTTATTATACTTTAATATGTCCAATAGTTTGTCTTTAATTAATAGCAATATATTATTGTATGAATTACTATGTTTTACAGACAGAAAACAATGAAGCATGCTGGGTTTTGCTGCAAAGCAAAGCGTGAAGGTCAAAGTATCCCGAAGAACTGCACCAGATTCTCCAAAATATTAGACACATGCATATACATGCAAAGAAGAGCGTTATAATGCATCAACATGTCCACAGCTACAATTATTCAATCCATGTTGTATGTCAGTAACGAAAGCCTCATATTACATAACCGACCACTTTATAATATATACAAACCCTATTCTAAAAAAGTTGGGACAAAGTACAAGTTGTAAAACAAAATGCAATGATGTGGAAGTTTCAAAATTTTATTCAGAATAGAACATCGATGACATATCAAATGTTTAAAATTAGAAAATGTTACATTTAAAGAGAAAAATTAGGTCATATTTAAAAAAAAAGTTGTCACACGGCCATGTTTACCACTGTGAGACATCCCCTTTTCTCTTCACATTATTCTGTAAATGTCTGGATACTGAGAAGACAAGTTGCTCAAGTTGAGGGATAGGAATGTTAACCCATTCCTGTATACTCAACTGTCTTAGTTTTGTTTGTCGTATCTTCTGCGCCAAATGTTTTCCATCTGGACTGCAGGCTGGCCAGTTTAGTACCCGGTCCCTTCTTCTACGCAGCCATGATGCTGTAATTGATGCAGTATGTGATTTGGCATTGTCATGTTGAAAAATGCAAGGTCTTCCCTGAAAGAGACGCCGTCTGGATGGGAGCATATGTTGCTCTAGAACCTAGATATACCTGTCAGCATTTCTCCTCTTTAGTCTGAATGACGCGTTGTCCCGGATTTCCATAAAGAACTTTAAATTTAGATTTGTCTAACCACAGAACAGTTTTCCACTTTGCCACAGTCCATTTTAAATGAGCCTTGTCCCAGAGAAGACGTCTGTGCTTCTGGATCTTGTTTAGAGACGGCTTCTTCTTCAAACTATAGAGTTTTATCTGGCAACGGCAGATGGCATAGTAAATGGTGTTCACAGATAATGTTCTCTGAAAATATTCCTGAGCCCATTTTGTGATTTCCATTACAGAAGCATGCCTGTATGTGATGCAGTGTCATCTAAGGGCCCAAAGATCACGGGCACCCAGTATGGTTTTCCGCCCTTGACCCTTACGCACAGAGATTCTCTTCCAGATTCTCTGAATCTGATGATATTATACACTGTAGATGATGATGTGTTCAAACTCTTTGTAATTTTACACTGTCCAACTCTGATATTTCTGATATCACTCCACTATTTGTCGGCGCAGAATTAGGGCGATTGGTGACCCTCTTTCCATCTTTAGTTCTGAGAGGCGCTACCATGCCAAGATACACTTTTTACACCTATGTCATGTAAATGACCTATTGCCAGTTGACCTAATGAGTTGCAATTGTTTGTTGCAAATTTCCAGCCTCTTATTGCCCCATCCCAACTTTTTTGAGATGTGTTGCTGTCACAAAATTTCAAATGAGCCAATGTTTATCATGAAATTTCAAATGTCTTTCTACATGTGATACGGTGTCTATGTTCTATTGTGAATACAATATCAGTTTTTGATATTTGAAAATTATTGCATTGCGTTTTTATTTATAGTTTGTAAATAGGACCTCAGTGAATTCCAGCGTGGAACTGTGATAGGACGCCAGCTGTGCCACAAATCCAGTCGTGAAATTTCCCTCCTTGCTCCTAAATATTTCACAGTCAACTGTATTATAAGAAAATGGAAGTGTTTGGGAACGACAGCAACTCAGCCACAAGGGAAACTATTACGTGGTAGGCCACGTAATCTGTTGATGCGGGGATGCGCAATAGTTCAAAGAGGTCGGCAACTTTCTGCAGAGTCAATCACTACAGACCTCCAGACGTCATGTGGCCTTCAGATTAGTTGAAGAACAGTGCGCAGAGAGCTTCATGGAATGGGTTACCATGGTCGAGCAAATATGTAAGTCAAGGCAGGTGAGCGAATACTTTTGGTAATACAATTATTGGTATTATATACTAACACTTAAAAATGAACATAATGACACATTGGACTCAGACCATATTATTTATCGCGGGAGTTCCCCCCTCGGCTAACCCGACGACAGCGTGTGACGTCATTCATTCCACCATAGCGCATCTCCAAACTCAACACTCAAGTGCATTCATAACAATATCAGGTGACTTCAACCATGTCACCCTGGCTAAGATCTTACCAAACTTCACACAGAATGTGGACTGTCCTCCAGAGAGGAGAGAACATTGGATTTGTTATATGCTAACGTTAAGGATGCATACAGCTGTTCCCCTCTACCCCTCGGGTAGGTCAGATCACAACTTGGTAAACCTCAGCCCCTTGTATGTGCCACTGGTGAAGAGCCAGCCTATAACAACACGGACAGCGAGGAGATGGTCTGAGGATACATTCGAGGAACTGCAGGACTGTTTTGAGACTACGGTTTGGCCAACTCTCTGTGAGCCACATGGAGAAGACATTGATGGGCTCACAGAGTGCATCACGGACTCTATTTAATTCTGTGTGGACTTAAATTTAATGATTTATTATTTCTTGTGGGTGCCAAGACTTTTGAACCGCACTCTAACAGTTTGAGATGTTTATGTCGCACATTTCTACCCCACAGCCCTCCTCAGATCAATGCTCATATCTCAGAGGGACGCGTCCGGGATTATCGGAGGAGCAGTCAGGGGCCCTCCAGGTAATTGGTTCAGTGGCTACTAAGAGTCCCCCGAATGATCTGGGCGGGATGACGAGATGCTGCGGGGTATTTTTAGGTGCAGTCGGAGTGGAGAGCCGAGTGCAGTTAGAAAAGCTTTAAGAAATGATCTCCTGGTCATTATGGTCTGTGACCAGAGGGACGTATAGGCTCCGACCAAATAAAACACAACACCCGGGAGGAAAAAACAGAAGAGAAAAAAGTGTGTGTGAAGTGTGTGAGTGTTGCCGGATGACCAGGATGTAACAGTATATTATTACACTATTGTATTGTACTTTTTTTTTTATATACATGAAGTCAGTTACCAAATTCTTTCCACTCTGCCACTCACCCTCACCCTCACCCGTGGTGTATCCAGACATTTATACATGGGGTAGCCAAAGGGTGACCGAGGCAATTTTTTATGGGGCATAGGCCATGCCAATTCACATTTCTTACAAGAAGAAATAAAATGAGATGTCTCAATAAATAAACTTTGAAAGGCAATAAGGTTCCTGGGTGCCAACCGGGGTGGGCAATCAGATCTCTAGGTGGTTACATAGCACCCTGGATCACCAGCTTCATCTCTGTTTTTTTCGTTCAGATGAAAGCACTTTATAATCTCTCGCACATACATATGTAAATCTTACAGAAGGCTGTGATTGGATGGTGTCATTTTGACTGTGCCTTTCACCCGGCAACTCTGGAAGCAAGGGCAGGAACAACCCTAGACAGGACGCCAATCTATCGTAGGGCACACATACACACACAGACTTACACACTAAGCGTCACTTTAGAGACACCTAATAACCTAGCATGCACGAACGTCGGTAAAAAAACGCACACGGACACAGGGAGAACATACAAACTCCACACAGAAATTTCCCAGGTTGTCCCACTTGGGATTTAAACCCAGGTCCTTCTTGTTGCTAATGATAATCCATACTTTTGCATCAGCAACCCCCACACAGGCCCAAACTTCACCCCCACAACCCAAAACATACATACATGTTATTTGATTACGTCTCTGAATTAAGTATGCACGGGCACAGCCAGGCGCAATCAATAGAAATCTGGTCAAGTGTGTGATCGAGTACAAAACTATTATGTAAGAGGAAACAGTGAGTACAGGGGGCAAATAAACACATGGCGTGATGTGTGTGTGTGTGTGTGTGTTTGCTTCACCACTAGCCTCCCCCACCTCCGAATCAGGTACACACAAATCTCAATATGGCACTAAAACAAAGCGCTGAGAACAAAAATGGCTGCCAAACAGACACGCAGACTGAGATTGGGTGTCCTGCGAGCGCTGCGGGAACTGGACTGCCTCGCGGTCAAACTGCACCGAGAGCTAAATATTTGATAGCGTGAAATGCACACTGATGCGTCTCTGTGCCGCATGTATAATTCATGTGCAAAGCAAATGCGCAAGGATCAAGTACTGAATCTGATGTTGGCCCTTTTCCCCTTTCACCTAGCGATCACTGGATTAGGAATAGTGATAATAATGCACTTTGGTCCACTTTGAAGCAGACTTCAGGGGAACAGACTGCACAAAATGCAGAATTTTGCTTCTTGGGAAGGGAAGGCAACCTATGGCCACTTCAGCAACTCTTCCAGTTCCGGTGATTAAGATGATTTATCTATTCTAATCTAATCTGTGTGTGTAATCCACACAGTGTGAAAGGGCAGGATTGACCCCAGACAGGGTGCCACTCAATCATAGCCCTACACACACAACCACACACTTAGGGCCTTTTTAGAGACATCAATTAACCATAGAGTGCATGCTTTTGTAACGAGAGAGGAACCTGTAGTACCTTGAAAAAACCCACACCAACACGGGTAGAGCATGAAACTCTCGTCCCAACCGGGAATCAAACCCGGGTCCTTCTTGCTGTGAGGTGAAAGCACTACCCACTGTGGTGCTGTGCCACCCTAATCTGACTAATAGATAACCTAATCTATAAGTTATGTTTATATACATGGTTTGAGAGAAGATATGGAAAGTGATTTTTTTCACTGGATTAGGGACACCTGGCTAACACGGTTTAAATCTTTGATTTATTACAGCAGGCAGATTTCGAGCAAAAGACTACACAAGGTGGTGAACACCTCTCAAACGCAAGTCGACCCGTGCACATTGCAGCAGCTACAACAGTTCAACGCTAGCCCCATGTCCCTATGAGGATACAAACATCTGATAATTTTGACACAGTGAGGACATTGAGGGTTTTGTGGGTTTCAACATTAATTGCTTATCACGTCAATATAAAATTTGCACTTATGGGGACAAACAAAACGTCAAAAATGCCAGATATTACAATCTAAAAGGACAACCTATAAGGACATTTGGTCCCCACATCAATATCAAGAACAAGTACAGCTAGGACCAAATGTCCTAACAAATATATAATAGGGATTGGAAGATCTGCCATTTTTGACATTGTGTGGACATCTTGCTTTGATTTCTTTTATCATTTCTAAACAGAAAACGCCAGGATGGCATATCAATGCTTATTTTGACCAACAGGAGGAAGAAGTGAGTCAGCCGTGGCTTAATAGATAGTGTAAAGGGACCAAGAGATCGCTGGTACCAACCCCACTCTAGGCTGGAGTGCCATTGAGCAAGGCACCCAATCCCCCAACTGCTCCCCGTGCGCCTCAGTATAGTGCAGCACACTGCTCCAGGTGTTCAGCCCTGGATTGGTTAAATGCAGAGAAAGAATTTCCCTACGGTGATCAATAACGTATCAATAATTATTATTATTAAGTGACCAACACTACAGAGACTATCCTGAACCCCGGGTGCCATTACTTTCGTCCCTTGTCGTGGTTTGTTAGAGCAGAACAAACAACGTCCAGCATGTGAAGCTTATTTCTGATTATTTTTCATCACTAATAACCACATTAGGTTTCCAGATAACACACACACACACACACACACACACATTCAGATGTGAAGTGTAATTTATTTCCAACAGTAATTCTCTTTGTGTTAATTAAAACCCAAAGCCGATAAACAAACCCGCTTACAAAGAAATTTAGAGCGAATACTTGCAGTTTATATAATAAAAGTCTCTAGGAAAACAATTTGCCTTCGTTCTATCTGCGGAATTAGGGGCTTTAATTGCGGCAGATAAAGCTGAAAGAGTTCCCTTTAAATCACAAGCCTTTAATTATATCACAGCGAAGCCAAATCAGATAAAAATAAAACGCCGTTTAATCGAAATTTATTGCGGCTCCGCGTCCGTATTCGGCGCTAGGAATTTCAAAAGCGCCGGATTTACCGACTAAATGGAAGCATATTTACTATTGCGACATAGGGACCGCGGACAATGGCGGGACAAAACGATGTAGTGACTCAGAAATATATAGTATTGTCTATAAATATACACTAAAACAATCACCGGATTAGGAACACCTGACAGGTGGAATGTGATAACTCACGGAGCTGATCAAGTGGCCATGGGATGACTTGCATATGTAGGCTGTCCTCTGTTCTATTCCTTACCACATCAGAAATATTGTTTTAAATATTTAATAATACTGTCCGACAGATCATGCACTTTATTAGATACACCTTGCTAGTGAAAGCATGGACCCCCCACCCCCCCCCTTATTTCTTCAGAACTGCAGAATTCGTCTCGTCGAACCTCCAACAGAGACGAAAGTGTTCTACATTCCTTGGTTGTAACGAGTGGTTATTTGAGTTACTGTTGCCTTTCTATCATCTTGAACCGGTCCATCCGTTCTCCTCTCATCTCTCACATCAACAAGGTCATTTGCAATCACACAACTGCCACTCTAAACCCTAGAGATGGTCGTGTCTGAAAACCCCAGTAGATTAACAGTTTCTGAAATAACTCAGACCAGCACCGTCTGGTACCAACAATGATGGAACATTGCATGCAATGCAAACTCCACACAAAGATATTTCGACAGATCTCACCACCCAGGGATCAAAACCAGGTCCTTCTTGCCGAGAGGTGCTAGCACAGACACTGCCCCAACAATCTGCTATAGTAATAATTATAATGAAAACAATACTAATAATAAATAGAAACACCCACGTGATTATGGTTTCAAATAATAATAGTAATATGAATAATAACATTCATTAATTATCTATACCCGCTTAATTATAAAGGGGTTGGACAATGAAACTGAAACACCTGGTTTGAGACCACAATAATGTATTAGTGTGGTGTAGTGCCTCCTTTTGCGGCCAATACAGCATCAATTCATCTTGGGAAGGACACATACAAGTCTTGCACAGTGGTCAGAGGGA
>JAOUQV010000018.1:4013154-4025395 GCA_028565295.1 Aspidoras spilotus | reverse complement strand
GGTCAAAAATTCCCATAAACACACACACTCCTAAACCTTGTGTACAGTCTTCCCAGAAGAGTTGAAGCTGTTCTAGCTGTAAAGTGACCGACGTCATATTGAACCCTATGGTTTAGCTCATATGTGAGCCAAGGCTGGTGAGCGAATACTTTTGGCGATATAGCGTGTATATATTGTGTGTGTAAAGTGGCACTTGTCCACCTTAACTCTTTCTCACAACTGGATTTACCTGTGTGTGTGTGTAGTTCAAGGGACAATGAGCTTACAAAAACAAATGCTGTGTTCCAATAATTAGTGCTAAAGTTATTCAAATCAATAAAATGACAAGGGTGTCATCAATAAAATGACAAGGGTGTCATCAATAAAATGACAAGGGTGTCATCAATAAAATGACAAGGGTGCCTAAATTTATGCACCTCCCTAACTTTCTTAAAATTCATATAAACTTTAATTCACATGAGATATTTAACTGAAATTCCTGATCCCAACAACCAGTGGTTGACCCCAGTGTGGTCAGCCATGGCTAAATGTATAAGGTAGAAGGCTGGGGACCTAAAGATCGCAGGTTCGATCCCCACTACAAACAAGTCATGGCTGAAGTGCCATTGAGCAAGGTATCCAACCCCCAACTGCTCCCCGTGCTCCTCAGTAGGGTTTACATACTGCTCCCATCTAAGGTGTCACCCCTGGAAGAGTTTCCCTATGGGGATAAAAGAGTAATCAAATATAAAGGAAAGTCATAAAAATGATCAGGGGCGCCAAGACTTTTTCACACCACTGTTTATGTCAATGTACATGATGTTAACTGGTGTTTTTCATTCTTTGTTGGCAGGTGTGCCCAGTTGCCAGGACAATGTTGGCCCACCTTTTCAGGCTACACGGCCTGTTTGTAGCCTCTCACCCTTTAGAGGTGATTGTAGGAACGATTGCCATGACCATCTGTCTCATGTCCATGAGCGCTATCTCCGGTGGAGATCAAATCTGTAACTGGAAGCACCATTGCCCCAAGGTTCAAGAGGTACGATGAATTACCTCGTCTCTGCACTGGCGCAGTTTGCACGATGACGGGAGTGAAATCATCTCTGAGTTAATTTAGTTGGAAATGTTGAAACTAAACCTCTTCTCTTCCATTCCCAGAAAATCCTCAGCAGTGATTTCATCATCTTAACCCTCACCAGGTGCACGGCCATCATCTACATCTACGTTCAGTTCAAGAACCTGCGGCAGCTCGGCTCCAAGTACATGCTCGGTACACGTGTTCTTTCAGAGCATGCTCTCTGTTCACGATTGCTTGGTTTCCAGTGCACTGACCCCGGTTGTGTATTTCAGGCATTGCTGGACTTTTCACCATATTCTCCAGCCTTGTCTTCAGCATGGTGGTCATACATTTCCTCGGCAAAGAGCTGACCGGGCTCAAGTAAGTCCCTTGATGCTGGTTTTTCTTTTTAACTCCGTAGATTTGAAAACAAATCAAAATAATTGTCCTTTTTATTTATTTTTTGTCTTGTACAGTGAAGCGCTTCCTTTCTTCCTGCTTCTCATTGACCTGTCTAAAGCCTGCACGCTGGCCAAGTTCGCTCTCAGCTCAAATGCTCAGGTGCGACCGATTGATTGCTAACATCCGATTGGTCCAAATAGAGTTAATTAAATTCCTGAGACATCTCATTTGAATGTTCCTAATGATGCAGCGGAAAGGTAAAAGCAGGTGCTTCAGAGGTACAGTGGGACCTTGGGTAATGACCTTGATTCGTTCTGTGTCCCGGACGGTTTGTTAGTGGGAAGAGTTTGTTACTTGGATCTAATTATGGCATTTAAAATAAAGGAGAAGCAAGTGATCCGTTCCTGCCCACCCCAAACGTCAGCGATTATTGCGTGGGTAAACGTATACAACCCCCTAAAATCCAGTAAAAAAGTTATAAATAAAACCGAAGATTTAAGCGGTTGCCTTGAAGACGTGACGATTGGCTGAAGGAGTCGGACGGGCAGTGGCTCTAGGGTGGGAGGACACTGTCGCTTAAACTTGGCACGAAATGCTCCGTCTGCTACACTTTAGGTAAAGCTAGAACTGTACCGTACACTTGGCTACACTTACGTAAGGCTACATGCTAACGCGGCGAGACGAAGACGTGAAATGGACGAGGCGGGTTACTGAGCCGCTCTGGGAGGCTCGCTTATGGGTCAGGGGGTCAATTGCGGGTCAATTTCTATTGTTCGGATCTAGAAACCGTTCATTGTTAGGGATAAAATGCCAGTTTGTTGCTTCGGGACATTGGGTACTAGACGTACCACGTATCACGTGCCACGTGTTTGCTTTATATTAGAGACGAATAAACGGCTGTAGGACAGTGTTGATTTACAGCGCTCCATCTTGTTCAACACAGGTGATCTTCGTCTTTCGGCTATTTCCCTGTCACCGTGGCGAGACCCTCGCATTACAATCTGGCACAGGTTTTTCCGGTAAATCCTGACGGAGAAATCATGCCCAATTTCGCATATACACCATTGGCGCAGGCGGACATTTTAAACCTCCGTTCGATCACGCACCCTGGCGAGTTTAAATCTCCTGGAAACGAGCGAGTGAGCGCAGAATAACACTGCTCTTATCAAACGTAGAAGACCGCCATTAAGTGCGCTCGTGTATCCCAATACACTGGATTCTGGTGCCCGCTGATTTCTCTGGTGCCCGCTGATTTCTCTGGTGTGTGTGTGTATTGTTGTGGTTGTGAAGAGTATTTAATAAATGTATATGCAGATGTCCGAAACGGGTCAAAAACTGGCGGGATGTACCTAATTATCTAGAGCTTCAAGTGAAATGTAATAAAAATACGCATCAAAACATCACAAAAATGTGCGGTTGCCAAATTTGGGCAAATGTAAGAATAGACGCGTTATTTTGGGGCTCTGTGTGGAAATGTCATCCCAGCGCCAACGTAGTTTCGGCATCGAGGTCGTAGATTATTTTGGGTTATATAAGAAGGAGGTACACTCTTGCTAAGCGTACTAGTAGACGGCGACCGTGAAGCGGTGCTTGCTAGTCGAGTGGGCTTGTTGGCACAAGAAAGAACCAGTAGCCAGCCACAGTTGCATCATGCATCGTCCCTGAAACGTGTTAATCCGGGACGTATCACCATGTTTAATCTCATAAGCAGGAAACGCACGTAACAATAGTGTATCTGTTGCTGAACCTGTAGGAGGAGGTGAGGGAGAACATTGCTCAGGGTATGGCCATCCTGGGACCCACCTTCACCCTGGATGCTGTTGTGGAGTGTCTGGTAATCGGAGTAGGAACCATGTCTGGTAAGATTTCCCACGGGCATTTGCGCTTGTATTGGGGCATTCGGTATGAAAAGCATGTTCTAATCCGAATGTACGTTCTTGCAGGCGTGCGCAAGCTGGAGCTAGTGTGCTGTTTCGGCTTCATATCCGTCGTGGCTAACTACTTTGTTTTCATGACCCTCTTCCCTGCCTGCGTCTCATTGGTGCTGGAGGTAAGACGGTTCTGAGTGTCTCTAGTCTGGAGCCTGTGATCACTCGGGTTCAGTTAGTGTGTATTGTGCTCTGTTTACCGTCATGCAGCTTTCGAGAGAGAGCCGAGAGGGGCGACCCATCTGGCAGCTTAGTCACTTTGCCCGCGTCATGAAGGAAGAAGAGGACAACAAGCCCAACCCTGTGACACAGCGGGTCAAAATTATCATGGTGACCTACAGATCTACAGAAAACAAAATGGGATGTGTATTGTCTTTAGTAGTAATCTGTGTGTGTGTGTGTGTGTGCAGTCTATGGTGCTGGCGCTGGTTCACGCACACACCCGCTTGCTTGCGGAGTCTACATCTAATAACACCTCTGGATCTGCCGTGGATCTGCACAGCCCCAACATGGAGACACACACACCCATGACCAGGTACATGAACGTTTAGTTGTCATTAGTTTTCACCTGGGCATTTAATTAGGTTCAATAACCCACCCGTCTGTCTGTCTCTGTATGTCTCTGTCTGTCTGTAGTTTGGACATGGAGCAGGTCATCACTCTATCTCTGGCTCTGTTGCTGGCTGTGAAGTATGTCTTCTTCGAGCAGGCTGAGACGGAATCCTCCTTGTCAATCAAAAGCCCACAGACGTTCCTCTCCAGTAGGAGACCGGAACCGGAATGCTGTAGGATGGATGCGGCTTCACCCAGAATCCCGCACGCTGCCTTTTCCAGTGCGAGTCCAGTTTCGCTTTCTAATACAGATCTGAAAGGTGAATGAACATAATCCCGAGTCTTCACTCGCACTTGGACGGTGTCTCTCAACCTAGCGAGCTGCTTTATCGTCCAAAAACTGAGCTTTGAGACACGCTGAGAAATTCCTTTTCTTGTTTTTCCCCCTCAGTTTCTGCCGATCAGTCATGTCCTTCTGCTCGAGGACGTATCCCAGAGGACAAGACGGAGGAGCGAGAAACACACACACCCGAATATTCGTTACATCCTCGTCCTTTAGATGAGTGCATGAGCATCCTTAGAGACCCGCAGGTACGAGCACGGGTTAGCAACTTGTTTCATAGAATCCGAAATATCGATTAAATATGTGTGTGTGTGTGTGTGTGTGTGTGTGTGTGTGTAGCAAGGACCACATTGTCTGACTGATGCTGAAGTGATAGCACTAGTGAATAACAGGAGCATTCTGGGATACCGCCTGGAATCTGAGCTCGAGACTCCGGAAAGGGGCGTGGCTATACGTAGGGAGATTCTGGCCTGTAAATTGCCCTGCCCCTCTGCCCTGGAGAACCTCCCCTACACATGCTACGACTACTCCAAGGTACAAAATATGCTTTAATTCTCCAAACTAACCTGTTTTTGTTTTATATCGATTGTGCTTTCTTCATCATCATCATCATCATCAGTAGTCTGTTGTGTATTGATGATGACCGTCTTTATTGGAGGCTACTGTAAGCCGGCTCTCGTGGACTAGACCCCATCCTGACACTTCAACGTGTAGATTGTAAGGGTCATTGCATTGAGTATGAACTTCTCGTCAACAGATAATCGGCACGAACTGTGAGAATGTGATTGGCTATGTGCCTGTGCCCGTGGGCGTGGCTGGACCGCTGCTATTGGACGGGAAGGAGTTTTACATTCCCATGGCCACGACGGAGGGGTGTTTGGTAGCCAGTACGAACCGAGGCTGCAGGGCCGTCACTGTGAGTCTTTCTCATGCATCCGTGTTTAATGATCTCTCATCATAAATGTCTTCATTACATGGTCATCTGTACATCTGTAGCTCTCGGGTGGAGCCAGTGCCCGGCTCCTGGCGGATGGTATGACTCGGGGTCCAATTGTGCAGCTGCCATCAGCATGTAAAGCTGCAGAAGTGAAATCCTGGCTGGAAAGTTCTGACGGATTCAGTGTTCTAAAAGACGCCTTTGACAGAACCAGCAGGTCAGAGACTCGGTTCATCTCCTCCGCTATCTCCTGCTTTACTCCCTCCTCCACCATCATACGTTTCCCCGCCAGTTCTCCCCTCTCCACCATCTTGTGTTCTGTGTGTGTTGCAGGTTTGCTCGGTTGGACAGGCTGCAGGTTTGTCTGGCTGGCAGGAACCTGTACATCCGCTTCCAGTCTCAGACCGGTGATGCCATGGGCATGAACATGCTGTCTAAGGTGTGTGTGTGTGTGTGTGTGTGTGTGTGTGTGTACGTCTGTCTATGTACATGACTCTTGTAATAATTTTGTATTGTGATAAATCCCTTGCTCTGTGTGTGTGTGTGTGTGTGTAGGGTACAGAAGCGGCATTAAGGAAGCTACAGGAACAGTATCCAGAGCTGCATGTGTTGGCACTGAGTGGAAACTACTGCACTGACAAAAAGCCCGCGGCCATCAACTGGATCCTGGGTCGAGGAAAGTCCACAGTGTGTGAGGCCACGGTTCCGGCGAAAGTGGTGCGCGAGGTAAATACACAGATTTCAGTGTGGCTGCCATTGCAGAATTAAAGACTAGGCATCACCCAGTATAACCCCCCGGTGATTTTATATGCGCAGTGGTAGCGCTGTTGCATCACAGTAAGAAGCACCCAGGTTTGATCCCCGGGTCAGAGTGACCTGGGAAAATTCCCCCACAGTCCAAAGAGATGCATGCTCGGTGAATTGATGTAGCTCAGTTTGTGTTTGTTACGCTGGGGTCGTGCGGTGTCTAGTGTTGTTCCTGGCTTTGAGCCACATGTGGATGATTTGAGCCAGAGGGAGAAGAAAGTCCTCATGAGGGCTACGAACATCCTGGCGTAGTCGTCAGAATTGGGAATTCGGTCACACGGGAGCACCCAGGGGTTTACAAATCCAGCACCATGATTTAATCCATGTGTCTATTCTTTTCCAGCGTCTAACAGTTCTTTAGAGCCGCTTTAGTTGTTCTTTACACTTTGGTCACACGTGTGCCACATCAGAGAGTTTCCGGGCACCGTGGGTGGGGATAAAGAGCAGTTTTTGAAGCCGGATTAGTTTTTAATTTGTAAAAATGTTTTCTAACACAATGTAGGATTATTCTACGGTATTTGTCTCACATTAGCATCAAGGTGCTTGGCTTTTAACTAGTCGACTGTCTCCTGTGGCTATTTGGCTCCCTCTAGGTGCTGAAGACGAGCACTGCGGCTCTGGTAGAGCTGAACATCAGTAAGAACCTGGTTGGTTCTGCGATGGCTGGCAGTGTGGGCGGGTTTAACGCTCAGGCTGCTAACATTGTAGCTGCGATTTACATCGCGTGTGGTCAGGTGAGATCGCAATTCTTTCCTTTTTTAATATAAATAATTGAGGTGGGGAAGTATAATGCACTTCCTGTGTGTGTGTGTAGGATCCGGGTCAGACAGTAAGCAGCAGTAACTGCATCACGCTAATGGAGGCTGTCGGCCCTGAAGCTGAGGATCTCCTCATTTCCTGCACAATGCCATCTATAGAGCTGGGCACTGTCGGAGGGGGCACAAACTTACCAGCCCAACAAGCCTGTTTGCAGGTGACTCACTGTTACCTTATGTTTATCTTGACTAAATGGATGAGTCTCCTGTCGTTTGCCCAATTTATATCTTTTATATCCACTGTGGATTTCATTGCAGCATGAGTCAGTCACTATTGATAGATAAGAATTCTCTCTCTGTGTGTGTGTGTAGATGCTGGGTGTACAGGGTTCGAGCATGGACCATGTAGGGAAGAACTCGCGCACTTTGGCACAGGTGGTGTGTGCGACGGTCATGGCGGGAGAACTCTCGCTCATGGCAGCTCTCGCAGCTGGACATCTTGTCAGGAGTCACATGACTCTAAACAGGTGCAGTTTAAAATGATGACTATTTATTTCTATGTACACGCTCTAGCTGTAAATTATTACAAACCTGGGCCCCGCCTGTTTAACTCGGTGTTCCTAATCCAGTGATCATTCCGAGCATGGCGGGGCACGGGGGCGGGGGGTGGTACAGAACGTACGTACAAACATTTTCACTCCAGCGTGTGTTGCTTTTCTTCCGACAGGTCAAAAGTCGACCTTTCGGAAATGCGCAGGTTGCCGACGAAGGATCCGTCCTGATGGTGCATTCTGGGTAACGGACCCGATGGTGCATTCTGGGTAATGGAGTACGGCTGCAGTATAACTAATTTAAAACAAATTTACCTCTCAGGATGTTTTTTTTTTTTTTGCGTTGCACTAGAGTTTGTACGGAGATGAATGAGAACTGTGACTTTTCTTTTCTTTTCTTTTATTTTTGTGACGTCGAGACGAATTCATAATAATAATAATAATTAATTAATTATTTAATTAATTTAATAATCGTTCATAAATCCCGAGGACACTACAGAGAAAATAAGAGCGACAGCGACGAAACAAATAAAATAAAAACATTGAACCCCAATAAATTTATAATTATAACGAATAATAAACGAAATAAATCGTGTTTTTATCAAAATCAAGTGAAATATCAGAGAAAAACTGCAGCGAATCACAATCTGGATTTCCACTTCAACCTCGGCATGGATGAAGAAGAAGAGAAGAAGAAGAGAAGAAGCTCGGAGGAGACGAACGAGCCGAGTCTGATTCATTGTGCATTGAGCCGGAGGAAAATGAGAGAGAACGGTAACAACACGTCGACTGATGTTCACCAGAAGAAACCACCAACACTGCTGTGAGGAGAACAACACGCCGACTGATGTTCACCAGAAGGAACCACCACCACCACCAACACTGCTGTGAGGAGAACAACACGCCGACTGATGTTCACCAGAAGAAACCACCACCAACACTGCAGAAGGAGAAATGAGCCATGCTAGAATTAGCAACGCGACAGGCACCTGGTCGTGAAGATTATAGCCGTTGAACTGCCCAGGTTTGGATGTGAGACGATTCAGAACAAGCTCCGTAAGGAAGGTCTGATGATGTAAGGCAGTGTGGTAAATTTGGAATCGATCCAGAAGACAGTTCCACTGCTTAATAATGGGAACGCTCCAATGCATCAATGACTGGACCCTCACACTGGTCTCACGTTCAAGCATGACTCCATTGTGAGTGATCTTGAAGCAGATGCAGATCAAGCCTAAAGGAGAGATTGCGTAGGAACTAGCTGGACATTGGAACTAGCTGGACGTTGGGCCACGAAGAGGCGCAGGGGCTCCGATCACAAACCTCCGCCTCATCCTGGAGAAACGGAGAACAAGGAAACGGGAACTGTGGTTTTACTGAGGTTTCACGAAGGCATTGGACATGGTGCAGCGTGGACTATAACTGGTCAGCCATGATTGAAATGGGTTGTTGTTCTCGCACCTGGTCCAGCTGCTCAGTGAAGCAGAGCCAATCACACATCAGTATTATTCAGCGCGAGTGTGACGGATGTTACGATGCAGACTGAACACAATTCTTTTAAACGGTCATGTGGCTTTTCCCTGCCACCAGGGGTCGCCACAATGAGGCGCTCGGATTGCTGATCTGGTAACTGGTTTATAGCGAATGCACTGACAGACACAACCTTGACAGTTCCGAGCCTGGGGCCGAACAGGTAACATCTCCCAGCATGCATGTCTTTGGAGTACCCGGAGAAAACGCAGACGGACAAGTGGGTGGACATGGAACCATTGACCTTATTTAATTATAAATCACAGCTGTAATGTAATAGTTCTGTTATTCAAAGCTGATGTTATTAAATCATTATTTTTACATATTTAAATCTGTAACTGTTTTTTTATATACACCTCTTTATACACACACACACACACACACACCGTGTTGCCAAAAGTATTTGTTCACCCATGCGCTTGCTGGGAATCAGGTGTTCCAGTCTCCTTCAGGGACACAGGTGTGTATAAAATCAAGCAGCTAGACACATGCAGACTGTTTTTTACACACATTAGTGAAAGAACGTGTCGCACTCAGGAGCTCAGTGAATGCCAGTGTGGAACTGTGATAGGATGCCACCTGTGCCACACAAATATCCAGTGGTGAAATTTCCTCCTCGCTCCTAAATATTCCACAGTCAACTGTCAGCTGTGTTATAAGAACATGGAAGTCAATCTCTACACACCTCCAAACTTCATGTGTCCTTCAGATTAGATCATGAACAGTGCACAGAGAGCTTCATGGAATTGGTTTCCTCCATGGTCCAGCAGATATATATGTGAGTCAAGGCAGGTGAGCGAATACTTTTGGCAACTGAGTATATCTACTGATCTTCCCAGGGGTCTCAGATGAACAAATATCTTGGACTTGATCTTTGTTGCTGATGAACAGAGTGGAGTTGGACCTGTGTTCTATATTTCTGTATAAATATTGTATTTTTATATAAAATCAGAATTTCACACGAGTTCAAACAGAAGAGAATTTAAACAAATGAGACAAAAATATTGTTTATAGTTAAACATCATCCTCAGCACCCGTGTCTAATCTAATGACACAAACATGGTCTCACTCTTACACGAGTCTCATATCATACACAATTTAGCATTTCCAATTTACCTAGCGTGCATGTCTTTGAACTGTGGGAGGAAACCGGAGCACCGAGAGAAAACCCATGCAAACACGGGGAGAACATGCAAACTCCACACCGAAATTTCCAGGTTGCCCCATCCGGGTATCAAACCCAGGTCTTCTTGCTGTGAGGCCACAGCACTATCCAGTGTGCCACCCCAAATGAGACAAAAATATTATGTTTATTGAGGAAAATGATTCATTATTACATATTTATTTATAGTTAGCAAGAATTAGCAGTTAATTTAAAGATGAAAGAATAGTCGGTGGAATGACGGTCAGGTGCGAGTGTGAACTGACATCTAGCAAAGTTCAATTCAACTTTATTTATAAATCACTTTTAACAATGGAGCAGCTTCATACAAACATTCTATCCCTGATGATCAAGCCGGTGGCGAGGGAATTCTCCCTGAGGAAATAGGGAAGTAACCTCGAGAGGAACCAGACTCATAATGGAACCCATCCTCATTGTATACATATCTTCACAACACTGTCCCAAAGCTTTGTTGGACGTCAACCTACTATTTTTCAGTGTGTATCATGATACGAGTAAAGGACATTTCCGAGGACCTGGGACAAATGATGTTGACGCTCTTTGGAATAGTTTACAAAACCTTTTTATAAAGAGTTTGGACTCCGTCAATCGATGGTCAAACCGATTTTGTTCAAATGCTGGGAAATTTTAATATCGTACCACCCCCCCCCCTTCCAGTAGGTCGTCGACCGACCAAGATCAAGGCGTGTAATAGTGTGAGGGGTCAGAAAGGACGCCAGGGTAACATCTTTGTATTGCAACTGAAGACCTCTCTCTTAAATTTGGCTAATGTAAATGTTCATGGGTCCGTTATGGTGTGCATTGGCATGGTTGGCACGAGAATGTCACTGCTCTTCAAGAAGAACGTTGCTGGCAACCACCTAGCCATCCATCCACCATACCAACCACCCAGCCATGCAGCCAACCACCCAGCCATCCATCCACCATACCAACCACCCAGCCAACCACCCAGCCATCCATCCACCATACCAACCACCCAGCCATCCATCCACCAAACCAACCAACCACCCAGCCATCCATCCACCATTCATCCATCCAACCAACCACCCAGCCATCCATCCACCATACCAACCACCCAACCACCCATCCTCCATTCATCCACCAAACCAACCATCCATTTATCCTAGTTTTTATGATTTATTTATTAATTCTCAAATAAACACCAGAACTCTGTAATAAATCATTTTTATCTTTATTTCTGTATAAACATTTCATTCCGCCCACCTGTCTCCGCCCACGCAAAATGACCCCGCCCCTTTCATTCATTCATTCAGTTTGGACACTGTTAATGAAACTTTATTTTATTTACACAAACAATCGCTTTAATTCCAACTTCATTACATTCAGTGCAAATGCAACATGTAACGCAAACTAAACTGTGATCTGAAGAACATCTGAGATTCTTTTTAAACACACACACACACACACACACACACACACACCTGCACTCCTGATTGGCTATTTCCTATCACATCATGATCAACCCTCCAATCAGCTGCTGATTAAATGCACATGTTGCAGCGGATCGGAGTTGACGTCGTCATCAGTGTTTATTTTAGCCGCTACTTCCGCTCCACTTCCGCTAGCTGCATCGTGTGATGATGACCACTAGGGGGCGAGAGCCAGGTTTTCGTCGGGATACGAAATGGCTACGTCTCTCAGCGGTGACACACAAACGCGAGCAGTTTATCTCTGTCCCAGTGTGTCCTCTATCGCCCCCTTGTGTGCATACGCAGTTTTACCCCCCACAGATGTCGAAACGCACATTTGATGTTGATCACTTTTATTGATCCCCGTAGGCAAAGTCTTTCTCTGCGTTTAACCCATACAGGTGTGAACCCCCGGAGTGGTGCGCTGCCCTCATTGGGGAGCAGTTTGCCCTGCCCAATGGCCATGACTTCAGCCATGACTTGCCCAGAGTAGGGATCGAACCGGCGATCTCTTGGTCCCCAGCCCTCTACCCTATCTAATAAGCCATGGCCATGTCATGGTAAGGTCATGTGATTGCAGAGCGTTGGCCGGGGGACGGTGTCTGCGTTTGGACACTTGAGTTATATACGATTCTGTTCCTACACGCTACAATGTCGATTGCTAGCTGCGTCAATGCTAGTCATGACAACGCGCCCGATTGCTGTTTGTCATCCTACACAGGAAGTAGGCAACACTAATATAAATATGGGGCGAACATTTAGTTCCATTTGGTATATATGCTCAATGGCC
>JAOUQV010000018.1:3932856-3935837 GCA_028565295.1 Aspidoras spilotus | reverse complement strand
CTGATAATTGAACCTTCACACTCTGCTCTTACTGGTGCAATGTGCAATTAATGAAGATTGGACACCAGTCTTGTCCAATTTACCCATGAACCCTCCCACATTAACATAACAGCTGTTTCAGCTTCATTGTCTAACCCCTGTACATGGAAAAGTGTATGCAAGTGTGTGTATCACAACCTTCTTCAACAACACAAGGTTCCGTCCTTATGTTTGTCACTCAACCAGCCAGCAATTTACGCAGGACAATGACCCCAGTCACACAGATAAAGCAGTTCTAGGTCAGAGTCCCGATTTAACCCCAATAGGAAACTTCTGGAAAATCCATGGGGACAAAGTTATGGCCAAGAAACACTCTACATGTAGTCACCGAACTGTGGAAGAAACTGCAAGAAGAGTGAACCAAAATCCCACCAGAGCAGCGTGAGGGACTAGTGATGCCCTGTGGCCGCAGATGTTCTGAAGTTTTGTTCAACTACTACTGGTCATTTTGTTTAACGCTCCTCTAGTGACATGGTGTAACTCATAACAAACAACCCTTCAAATGCTGACCAATGAAGATTTCTGGGAAAAAAAAACAAGTGTTTGTGAATTGTTCTCTCATTCTGATCTCCAGTGTATATGTAGAAGATCCTCCACCTCTTCCGGAGACACTTAAATACGCCTGAATACGTCTTTCTTCAGTGTCCAGGATTCACATCAGTATGTGACTACTGGTCAGACCCAGACTTTCATCAGTCGTAGCTTGGTGCTGGTACTAACTGATTTGATTTTCCATATCTTTGGTAATTTGACCGTCACCACAATGACCACTGCCATTATTGACTTCACCGGCACCGCCACAGTTGTAGGCTTGTGGTTAAGGAACCAGCCTTGCAACCGGAAGGTCCCTGGTTCGATTCCAAGTACAGACAAGTCATGGCTGAAGTGCCCTTGAGCAAGGCACCTAACCCCCAGTTGCTCCCCGGGCGCTGTGCTGGCTGCTCACTGCTCCGGGCACGTGTGCTTACTTCACCAGTGTGTGTGTGTGTTTCACTGCAGGGATGGGTTAAACGCAGAGGACCAATTCCACTGTGTGTAAACATAGTGACTTTCACAATCTGCACCATGTCTTACTCTACGTGCTCCATTCTCCCCAGTTCACTAACAATACTGATATCTTGTCAAGACTCCCGACATTCCACTGTCCCATTCCGGCACAAATTCATCCGTTGATGATGATGAGCCAGTAATAAACTCCTCGATACTCTCCCTGTCTCTCACAGCATGTACATCACTGACCTTTTTATTCTGGACAATGTCCAAGCCATTATGGCACTTATGCATTGTACCCTTGGGAATAAATAGACAGACCAAGTGTCCCAGTCTCTGGTCAGTCCTGCAGTGACTCGACGTGGTATTAGGTGGAACCTGAAAAACACCTATTTGGCTAAAACGATGAATTTAAGAACCATGCTGCTAAAGTTCTGGTCCCCATGAGTGGGACTGTTGAAGAAGGAACTAAAAGCAACACAGGAACAGAAAGACAGATTTGCTGCGTGTTGGTCTTTCATTTGTAGTCGTATTGTAGAACATTTGATGGCACTATGACGCAGTGGTAGTGCTATCATCTCACAGCAAGAAGGTCCTGGGTTCAGTCCCTGAGTGGGGTGACCTGGAAATTTGTGTGCGATGATGACTGCATGAAGTCTGCATGATCTCCCAGTGATTGCGTGGGTTTCCTTCAGGTATTCCAGTTTCCTTCCCACTGTACAAAGACATACATGGTAGATGAATTGGAGTTGCTAGATTGTCCGGTCCTAAGCCCGAAAGGGTAAGGGTTGCTTTAGGAAGAGCATACAGCGTAAAATGCGCTAGATCGGCAAAGCAAGTGACTCGCTGTGGCGACCCATGGTGGCAGGAAAAAGCCAAAAACAAAACACACACAGACATATAGATATCAAACCTTATCAAATTTAAGTCTCCAGAAAGATTTAACCTCTTCTTCCACTTATCCGTGACCGGGTCGAGGGAGCAGCAGTCTGAACAGAGACACCAAGACTTCCCTCTCCTTGGACAGTTCCTACAGCCCTACCAAGAGGATCCCAAGGCGTTCCCAAGCCAGCCGAGTGACTTAGTCCTGGGTCTTCCTCGGGCCTCTTCCCTATGGGGCATGCTTGGAACACCTCGCAATAGAGATGCCTGAGCTGGCTCCTCTCGATGTGGAGGAGCAGTGGCTTGACTCCGAGCTGCTTCCAGTGACCGAGCGCCTTGTCCCATCTTTAATAAGCCACTCCCACCATGCAGAGCAAAATCATCTTCGTTGTTTTGGTCATGACCAAAAGTTCATGATTATAGGTGAAGACTGGAACGTAGATCGACTTCGGGCTCAAATCCTTCACCACGACAGACCCCAAGACATTTAAACCCCTCCACTTGAGGCAGAAACTCTCCCCTTAACTGGGTAACATACAATAAAAAGGTTAGACCTCTTGACCAGGAAAAGATCAGGGGACCTTCCTGCTGACTAACCTTTTCATTGTACTTTTTGTTTACCTTGTGAAGACTCTGTAGAAACCCTGAAAATGCCAGTCCATCACTTTATCATACCGAGCTAACTTTGTCAAAATGTCCTTAATAATCAACAGCGATTACTGAATCAGAAGCTGGAGAGAACAATCCTCTGACTCATGGCAGTAGAATGGCGGTTTCCTCCACACTTCAGCTCGAATAGCTACTCTGTAGTGAGAAGACCGGATTGTAAACGAGAGTAGAGCCAGGTTTAAATCCAGTCGTCTCAGACCGAGCAAGTGTTTTTCTGCCAGGGTTTAAAGATCGTCTGTTGGCAAGATTCCTGATCCAGAACAGCTCCCGGTGTCACGCTGCTTAGCAATAGGCTAACAAACCCCCGACAAGAAATAAAAAACACAAGGTCGGTGTTATGGTGGAGTGTGTTACTGGCAGGATGTTTAATCAATCACAGATTCAGGGATAATTAGGACAGA
>JAOUQV010000018.1:3925356-3927856 GCA_028565295.1 Aspidoras spilotus | reverse complement strand
GAAATGTCCAATCTCTACAGAGAGTGTGGGATAGAGAGAGAGAGAGAGAGAGAGAGAGAGAGAGAGAGAGAAAGAGAAAGAAAGAGAGAAATAAAGAAAGAAAGAAAAAGAAAGAAAGACAGGGAGGAAGGAAAGAAAGAAAGGAAAATAAAGAAAAAGAATAAAATGATGAAAAACAGAATGAAAGTAAGGGAAAGAAAGAAACACAGGGAAAGAAAGAAAGTAATGTGTGTGTAATGTTTAAACACAATGAAGTGAGAGACCATTTCAGAAATGTTCAATCTCTACAGAGACAGGAAAGAAGGAAAGAAAGAAAGACAGGGAAAGAAGGAAAGAAAGAAAGACAGGAAAAGAAGCAAAGAAAGAAAGACAGGAAAAGAAGCAAAGAAAGAAAGACAGGGAAAGAAGGAAAGAAAGAAAGACAGGAAAAGAAGGAAAGAAAGACAGGGAAAGAAGGAAAGAAAGACAGCACTGTGTGTGTAATGTTTAAACACAATGAAGTGAGAGACCATTTCAGAAATGTCCAATCTATACAGAGAGTGTGGGATAGAGAGAGAGAGAGAGAGAGAGAGAGAGGGAGAGAGAAAGAAAGAGAGAAAGAAAGAAAGAAAAAGAAAGACAGGGAGGAAGGAAGGAAAAAAAGGAAAATAAAGAAAAAGAATAAAATGATGAAAAACAGAATGAAAGTAAGGGAAAGAAAGACAGGGAAAGAAAGAAAGCACTGTGTGTGTAATGTTTAAACACAATGAAGTGAGAGACCATTTCAGAAATGTTCAATCTCTACAGAGACAGGAAAGAAGGAAAGAAAGAAAGACAGGGAAAGAAGGAAAGAAAGAAAGACAGGAAAAGAAGCAAAGAAAGAAAGACAGGAAAAGAAGCAAAGAAAGAAAGACAGGGAAAGAAGGAAAGAAAGAAAGACAGGAAAAGAAGGAAAGAAAGACAGGGAAAGAAGGAAAGAAAGACAGCACTGTGTGTGTAATGTTTAAACACAATGAAGTGAGAGACCATTTCAGAAATGTCCAATCTATACAGAGAGTGTGGGATAGAGAGAGAGAGAGAGAGAGAGAGAGAGGGAGAGAGAAAGAAAGAGAGAAAGAAAGAAAGAAAAAGAAAGACAGGGAGGAAGGAAGGAAAAAAAGGAAAATAAAGAAAAAGAATAAAATGATGAAAAACAGAATGAAAGTAAGGGAAAGAAAGACAGGGAAAGAAAGAAAGCACTGTGTGTGTAATGTTTAAACACAATGAAGTGAGAGACCATTTCAGAAATGTTCAATCTCTACAGAGACAGGAAGGAAGGAAGGAAAGAAAAGCAAAATAAAGAAAAAGAATAAAAGGATGAAAAACAGAATGAAAGAAAGAAAAATAAAAAACAAAAAGAATAGAATAAGGAAAAATGAATAAAGGAAAGGAAATATTGGAAATAATTACACACTGCATTGACACATGTAATACGTGTTGTTTATGACGTACAGTACGGTGAGAGCACCACCTGCAGGACAAACTCTGTACGTTCAGAACAAGTGTGTGTAGTGTGTGAGAGCAGTGCGCAAGTGTTTGTAGTGTAGTCATGCGTGTGTGTGCGCACGCTGTTCTTACCGGGTTGTTGTGAGCAGGTGGGCAGTTGTCCAGTCGTATCCCAAACGTCACCCCCGCTGAGGGTTTTTTCTCCTGTGTTTTCTTCTTCAGTCCTGGAATTCCTCTCTTCCAGGCGGCTCGGTCCCGTGGCGGACTCGACTCGTCTGACACACACACACAAACACACACGTAAATATAAAACAAATACTTAAACAAAATATAAATAAAAATTAATAAATAAATATAAAAGACTATTCAACCTTTGCTGCTCCTCTCTTCACTCCTCGAAGTGTGTGTGCTATGACTCCGACCCCCCGCCACCCCACGCAGTGTGTGTTTGATGCTCAGAGACTGTCGCAAAGCTTTGGGTGAAGGTTCAGTCTTACTCGGAGGAGCGCTGCAAGACACACACGCACAGAACTACATATGTAATATGGCTTCGTATATAAACCCATTGTGTACGTGTGTGTGTGTGTGTGTAGCGTGGTGGTGTCTAGAATTACAATGGGAAGAATAATAAATGGTAGCTGTTAGTAATAATGAAGATTTTATTTCCTCTAGTGTGTATTTATATATCTATGTGGAGCGAGGTCTGACCTCATAGAGATGTACTCCTTCAGCTTCCTGTTGATGAGGTCGGTGCTGGTTACACCAGTGTCCTGTAAAACCCCAACACCAACACCAGGGTGTGAGAACATTCTGATGATCACTTACATTCTAATTCCATAAAAATACATACACACATGCAACATGTGCTACAGACAGACAGAATTGGTACACAGACAGTAATATACAGGGGTTAGACAATGAAACTGAAACACCTGGTTTTAGACCACAATAATTTATTGGTATGGAGTAGGGCCTCCTTTTGCGGCCAATACAGCGTCAATTCATCTTGGGAATGACACATACAAGTCTTGCACAG
>JAOUQV010000018.1:3496562-3506997 GCA_028565295.1 Aspidoras spilotus | reverse complement strand
AGTGCGAAGGGGTCGCCAACTTTCTGCAGAGTCAATCAAGACAGACCTCCAAACTTCATGTGGTCCTTCAGATTAGCTCAAGAACTGTGCAGGGAGCTTCATGGAATGGGTTTCCATGGTCGATCACATACGTGAGTCAAGGCAGGTGAGCGAATACTTTTGGCAATAAAGTGTAGATGTTAATATACAGTATGTATTCTGTGTCTGTGTGATATAGGATCTGCTAAAGCACACACCCTCCAATCACCCGGACCACACCCTTCTCCAAGACGCCCTGCGGATCTCGCAGAACTTCCTGTCCAGCATCAATGAAGAAAGCACACCGCGTCGTCAGTCTATGACTGTCAAAAAGGGCGAGGTAAGTGGTGCCACCCGGGCTCATTCGAAGAACCATACCTGGTCAGAAATACAGCATCAAGTTACAAGCACTATAATTATTCCCCATGCCATGTATTAATGATCAAGGGTCATTATGATGTCACAGGATACTTGCAATGCTACAGGAAGATGACATCACATAAGTGAGGTGCATCCAAGTAACACACACAAATATTGACGCTAATGTCTATCCTAATTTCACACCCAGAGACCCAGTTGCTCCTCGAGCCCATCATTCCGCCAGCAGTGACTCATACGAGTGTCAGATGAATAGCTTTCATGTGATAGATTGCGAATGAAAGGGGGGGTGTGTGTAATGGGCATTAACGAGCCACCTGACTCTGATTCGCATTACATTTATTATTCAGGACGTGGCCATCTTGTCAGGAGCACTCCTTGTACACGTACACACACACACACACACACTCGATCACAAAACTCTTTGTGGTCTCCTGTGGTTCTAGCAAACTACTGATCAATTATTGATGGTGTGTACATGAAAGGGGCAGATGTATATGTCTGGGTTGTTCTGTGTGCAGTGGCAAGGGGTATTTTTTGTTTGTTCTGTAATAACAGAGTGGGTGGCGCAGTGGTGCAGCATCATAAGGACCCGGGTTCGATTGCTGGAATTTTGTTGTCCACGTGTTTGCGTGGATTTTCTCCGGTTTCCTCCCGCATTCCACAGACATGAATTGGTGTCTCTAAAGTGGCCCTTAGTGTACGGACGTGTATGTGACAGTGTGCCTTATAATGGACTGGTGACCTATCCGTGGTTGTTACTGCTTTTTTGCCCAGAGTTGCCGGGTGGGCAACAGCTGGCCCTCGAACCCGTGTGGATTAGGTGGAAGAAAATGAACGAATAACAGAGTAGAAAAAGTTAAATCTAAATGCGTTCATTTCAGAGGCAGTTGAATTGAAGGGACCCTCGCCATTCACCGAGGACACTGGGTAGGCATCCCCACCATTAGCTCAGTTTAATGCCTCTCGGACCACGTGAAATTATGTCTAGAACTAACAAATGCATGGAATTCAAGTTCTCCAAAGGCAAAAACTGCAGGTGTGAACACCCGGAGCAGTGTGATGCCCTATTAAGGCACACAGGGAGCAGTTGGGGGGTTGGGTTCAGCCATGACTTGCCTACAGTGGGGATTTAACCAGCGATCTCTTTACCCTAGCCTTTTACCCTATCCATTTAGCCACGACTGACCCCACATGATATGGTTCATAAGATTTTGTGCATTACCATATATGGTATACAAACGCTTACCTACTTATAAATATGCAGGATGCTGTTCCTTCGGAGTGTTAAAGTGAAAATGTGGCTGTTCCGAGCAATTATACGAGACTTGTCACATTTCGCTGCAGGCAGTTTTTAGGGAAATGTCACGTGATGTGCAGAGACAGATGCCTTGATGAACGCTCCATGCAGAAACCAGGACATTGTGTTCGCAGGAGGAAGAAAATGCTCGTAGTAGACTACAGTGTGACTCGTATACGTGTGTGTATGTGCTCAGAAATATGGACGTTTTATACAATTCTAATAATGGTTTGTTTCTCATTTTTGATTCATCACAGCACGCAGAGTCGGCTCATGCAGACTGCAGCTTTCCTGCTCGTTTACCTCCGACTTTCAGATGAACAACTCATGGCTGGTCACTGTATGACCTTAGCTTGTATGTTTGATGATGATTCCTGCACTCTTGGTACACCCGTGGTATTGTGGTACAGGAAGAGCCCAGAAGATCAAAGTCTCTCAAGTGAATCAGTTTACACATAGCTGATAAATGTTGCCTTCTGCTGTTCAGTTGGCAGATAATTGTCATGTAATGACCTATTTGGGCACATTATCAGTAATCATCTACCACATGCCAGGTGTTTTTTATCCACAGTTTTACTGTTTACGTAATTCTTAAATACCCAGAATGCAACTGGCATTTGTAAAGCTTTGTGAAATGACACATTTCTGAGTGCTGTTTGTTTAATAGATATACACTATATTGCCAAAAGTATTCGCTCAGCTGCCTTGACTCACATGAGCTAATCCATAGGGTTCAATATGACGTCGGTACCTTTGCACCTAGAACAGCTTCAACTCTTCTGGGAAGGCTGTCCACAAGGTTTAGGAGTTAAGAGCTGTAGAAGTGCATTTGTGAGGTCACACACTGATGTTTGATGAGAAGGTCTGGCTCTCAGTTTCCGCTCTAATTCATCACAAAGATGTTCTATGGGGTTAAGGTCAGGACTCTGTGCAGGTCAGTTAAGTTCATCCACACCAGAATCTGTCATCCATGTCTTTATGGACCTTGCTTTGTGCACTGGTGCACAGTCATGTTGGAAGAGGAAGGGGTCAGCTGAAAATTGTTCCTACAAATTTGGGAGCATGGAATTGTCCAAAATGTCTTGGTATGCTGACGCATTGCTGTGGCCATGGAAGTGATTGGAACACCTGATTCCGATCATTTGGATGAGTGAGCAAATACTTTTGGAAATATGGTGTAATTAATCAGTGTTGAGATCAAGACACTTGTTGGACGCCATTGTTACACAACTGTCTAGAAAGTACAGGAATAAAAAAGATTACCTTATTTAAACTTTATGATTATATACTGTATGAAATTTCTGTAAAGCTGCTTTAAGACAGTCTGTCTTTCCCGATAGTCCGGTGTTTATTTTTGTCCTGTAGGTTTCTACACTCTATTGCCAAAAGTATTTGCTCACTTGCATTGCCTGACATATTGAGCTGCTCAACCATGGAAACTGAAGGCCACATGAAGTTCATCATCCACTGACCCCCGCTCCATCAGTCTACGTGGACTACCAATTCGTAGATGAGTTGTTCCCAAACTCTTCCACTTTCTTATACCACAGCTAACAGTTGACTGTGGAATATTTAGAAGCAAGAAGGAAATTTCACGACTGGATTTGTGTGGCACAGGTGGCATCCTATCACAGTTCCACGCTGGCATTCACTGAGCTCCTGAGTGTGACCTATTCTTTTACAAATGTTTGTAAAGACAGTCTGCGTGTTCCTAGGTGCTTGATTTTATATACACATGTGTCCATGGAAGTGATTGGAATACCTGATTCCCATAATTTGGATGGCTGAGCAAATACATTTGGCAATACAGTGTATGTCGTTGTCATGTTTTTGGGTCTAAGAGGAACGTCTGTCATTCTTTGTATGTTTTGCAGATTTGACATTTATTCATTCATAGGTTTGTGGATAAGGAAACTGCCTTGTGACCGGAAGGTCTCCGGTTCGATTCCCAGCACAGCCAATTCATGATATGGATTATCTTTAGCAAGGCACCTAACCCCTGGTTGCTCCGTGGGTGCTATGAAGACAGCTCACTGCCCCGAGCACAAGTGCTTACTTCACAAGTGTGTGTATATGCGTGTGTGACAGTGCACGGAAAGGGTTAAACGCCCGCTGTGTACAAGCACAGATCACTTTCACTTTATTTCGTGTCAGTGTTCTGTTTTAAAAAGGAATTGAATCTCAGTTTACAAACACTCTAGTGCACGTAACCCGACTGATCTGCACCACATCCAGTATATTCCAATTAGCAAGCAGGTTAATATAAACCCTGCAGCCGGAACTATTGTCTTACCTTCTGTTCCCAAAAATTAATCAACACCTCCTGACGGTTCAGGATTAATCATTTAGCAGTGCTGTTTTCAGACTCAGTGGGAAGTGCTAGTCTGGAGGAAAGCATGATCGTTTTATAATTCCTTCTCAATTATTCAGAGACTGCGGTTGAACCACTTTAATTGTGTGTAATGGCGGTTAGTGGGAGCAGAACATCTTTTGACTCGCAGTTATTTCTCATCTGTACCAGTTAAAAAAGTCTCGATGAAATTACGCAACCCCTTTCTGAACCCGATAGCAGACCATCATCAGTGGGCTTTGGGCATTTGAACAACACATCTGCCATGTTCTTTTAAACACACTCTCTATGTGGGAACAGTTCGGATCTGACCCCTTCCTCTTCCAACATGACTGTGCACCAGTGCACAAAGCAAGGTCCATAAAGACACGGATGACAAAGTCTGGTGTGAATGAACTTGACTGTCCTGCACAGAGACCTGATCGTAACCCGATATAACATCTTTGGGATGAATTAGAGCCAGGTTCTTCTCGTCTAACATCAGTGTGTGACCTCACAAATGCTCTTCTGGAAGAAATTTCAAAACTTTGTGGACAGCATTCTCAGAAGAGTTGAAGCTGTTCTAGGTGTAAAGGGACTGACGTCATATTGAAACCTATGTATTAGCTCATATGTGAGTCAAGGCAGGTGAGCGAATACTTTTGGAAATATAGTGTAATCAATCAAAAAAAGTTGGACCAATTTAGTTCCTAATTCAGGTATTCATTTATAATTCATTTGTCACATACACAGTTATACATGGTACAGAATGCCCTCAAATCCTATTTGTTAAAGGGACAGGTGCAGTACACAGGGACAGGTCAGTGCCCCTGGAGCAAAGAGGGGTTAAGGGCCTTGCTCAAGGCCCCAACAGTGGGAGCCTGTGGGGCTTAAACCGCCGATCTTCTGATCTCTAACTTTAAGCCTTAACCTTAAGCCTTAACCACTGAGCCACAACTGCCCTATCCCTTTCATTTTACTCCTGATTGTGGTCCAGAGTGGGTTTTATGGGTGATTTTGACAACTTCGTTGGTAGAGTGGGCTGCTGTAAGTAACTATAATCATTATCAAACTCTAGTAACAGGGGTTCGAATCCCAGCTGACAAAAGATTGGGATGAACAGTCAGTTTATCTCGATTCCACGGAACTATGCAGCCAACCATCGCTTTACTCCCATATCTCCTGTAGCCATCACTGCCAGGTGTTTGTGTGTGTGTGTGTAAGTGTGTTTTATTCAGTAGCTTTATGTTCTTTTGCTGATGAAGCCTGGACCTCGATGACATACTGTCTAGAAAATGTTGGGGGTGACTGCTGAGCTGGAAAGAAGGCAGGTTCGAGGCATCCTATTGGACAGTCTGATCGTGATGTCACCTTTTGTTGTCCCACTGCAGGGATGACGTGTTGTTATAGGAGCAATAATGTGATATCAGTAGCTATAGGCTGTCTGTGTATGTCTGTGTGTGTGTGTGTGTATTAGCGTGTAGGTTTGTACATTCATGTTTTACACATTAGCCACCAGTTTTGATTTCCTTCTTTTGTCTACGGGTATGAACTATGGCATTTACCTGCTTTAAAAAACCACATGATCTCATCTTGGGATCAAACAAAGGCTCTGTGATTGAATGGTTTTTTATTTGCTTGGTGGCTGAGGATGGATGCAACACAAGACTGCCACCTACTGGTGAAGGTCTTTATAAAAAAAAAAAACTAATTTTACTCAAATTAAAGCCCTGAAACCTTGATGCAGGTCATAAAAATCTTTCTGTACAGATGTTGTTTGGTGACAGATGTGACAGATGTTGTTCGGGTTAAGATTATAAGCATCATATTTTGTTATTCATTCATTCACCTTCTTCCGCTCAATCCACATGGGGTCACGGGCCAGCCGATGCCCACCCAGCAACTCTGGGTGCAAGGGAAGGAACAACCCTAGACTGGCTGCCAATACATCAAAGGGCACACTAAGGGGCCACTTTATAGACCCCAGTCAACCTTACATGCATGTGTTTGGAATGAGAAAACCCGGAGAACACAGGGAGAACAAGACAAGTTCGATCACCTGGTTTGATCCCCAGGTTAAATCCCTAGGTTTAAATCCGTGGGGATTAAACCTGGAGAACACAGGGAGAACAAGACAAGTTTGATCACCTGGTTCGATCCCCAGGTTAAATCCCTAGGTTTAAATCCGTGGGGATTAAACCCGGAGAACACAGGGAGAACAAGACAAGTTTGATCAACTGGTTCGATTCCCAGGTTAAATCCCTAGGTTTAAATCCGTGGGGTTTGCATGTGCTCCCCGTGTTCACATAGTGTTCCTCCAGGTACACAGATTTCCCTACAAATGCATGATGGGTAAACTGGAGATGCTAAATTGTCCGCTTCTAACCCCGAAATGGTGAATGTTGCGTCAGGAAGGACATTCTGTTTAAATAACGTGTCAGGCTGGCAATGCGAGTGACTCACTGTGGCAAACCCTGGTGGCGAGGACATGCAGAATAAAAATGTAACCTAGTAATAAGACCTTTGGCTTTTATTTATATATAAAGCATATTATTGGGTAATTATTATAAGTTATGCAGCCGGGATAGCTCAGCTGGTAGAGGAGTGTTAGTAACTGGGGTTCAACTCCCCCGTGGCGGCAACAGCTGACCATTGGGAAGCTCAGTTTTGCTTCTCCTGGTCCCACAAAGCACACGCAGTGACGGTGTATCACATGACCGATTACTTATACAAGCACTGTAGGACTCTATTACGTTATTATGGTTTGTCGCATTAACCGTGGCATCACTGTATCGTCTTTATTACTGTGTGTACAGAATCGGCAGCTGCTGAAGGACAGCTTCATGGTGGAGTTGGTGGAAGGAACCAGGAAGCTGCGGCACGTTTTCCTCTTCACTGATCTGCTTCTCTGTGCCAAGCTCAAGAAACAGATTGGCGGGTGAGAGAGAAATCATGCTGAAGGCGTGGCATCGCATGATAATAAACATGTACATATAATATGCAGGGACGGGAATTTTGACGTCTGACAGGAAAGACCACATAATTGTCTGGTAATTAATATAATTTTGGGATGGGCAGAAGGAATAATGGTGGTGCAGTGCATAGTGTTTTCACCTCTGAGCAAGAAGAACCAGGGTTCAAGCCCCGGGCGGCAGTGACCAGGGAAATTTCTGTTTTTGCATGTTGTCCCCATGTCCGCGTCTGACACAGTTCTTCTGGAGACATTCGGCTGTCACATTTGCTTCTGTAGATCAGGCTTGTGAAGTAGTTAGTTAGCGGTGCACTTATAAGCAGTAGCCTGATTGGATGATGAGGATGTGACAGTGCACAGAAGCACACCATTTTAAAGCACCATGTACATTTACACTATGTTGCCAAAAGTATTTGCTCACTCATCAACATTATAGGAATCAGGTGTTCCAATGACTTCCATGGACACAGGTGTATATAAAATCAAGCACCTAGGCACATGCAGACTGTTTTTACAATCATTTGTGAAAGAACGGGACGCTCTCAGGAGCTCAGTGAATGCCAGCGTGGAACTGTGATAGGACGCCACCTGTGCCACAAATCCAGTCGTGAAATTTCCTAAATATTCCACAGTCAACTGTCAGCTGTATTATAAGAAAATGGAAGTGTTTGGGAACGACAGCAACTCAGCCACGAAGTGGAAGTCAACGTGAACCGGTCAGTGAATTCTGATGGGCACAGTGCTAAGATGTCGCCAACTTTCTGCAGAGTCAATCACTACACACCTCCAAACTTCATGTGGCCTACAGATTATCGCTAGAACATAGCTTCATGGAATGGGTTTCCATGGTCAAGCAAATACATATGTGTGTCAAGGCAGGTGAGCGAATACTTTCGGCAATAAAGTGACCACTTACATCATTTATTGACCTCTCAATCAATCATCTGCATATATTTAAATATTCCTCATTCACCTTATTCTTCCTTTTCTTACCCTCCACCACTGTTGATCTTGTTGCCCACAGGAAGAGTCAACAGTATGACTGTAAATGGTACATTCCGCTCTCAGATCTGACATTCCAGCCAGCGGAGGATACTGAACCCGTCCAGATCCCGCAGGTCCCAGACGAAGAGCTTGACGCCGTTAAGATGAAGATCTCTTCGCTGAGGAGTGAGGTTCAGAGAGAGAAGGTACCATAAGCGGCATGATTGTGTTCAGGAAACATGTAGCAATGTGTCATCGTGCTTTAAATCTCATTATCTCATTGTATTTTTTTCTTTTAGAGAGCCAACAAGGGGTCAAAGGTCATAGAGAGGCTAAAAAAGAAGCTGTCCGAACAGGAGTCTCTGCTGCTTTTGACGTCTCCCAACATGCCCTTGCGAACACATAACCGAAACGGCAAGGTGAGGCACGTCATCACTGCCACGATAACATCATACACTGTATGCGTAAAGCGATAATTTGGAGATATATATATATATATATCGTCTTTCACCATCCTAAGGATAATTTACATTAGAATAAGTGCTGTGAGGTCTTTTATTTTGTAATATCGAAATAATGCAGACTTCTTAAGTACGTACACACGGAGTCATACGTGGCATTGTGGCGTGGGAGTGATATTAAGGTAATGTTTAATGCCAAGCAGTGAAAATTATATCTATGATTAAAAATAATCAGGCGTATGTAGATAAAAAATATCTACGCTAACAAGGAGTAGGCCCAGGACAGAACCCTGTGGCATGCCATGTGCTACAGAAACAGTGCTTATGTATGTAAGCAAGTAGCGATAAACTGTACATCCAGAAAATATCATGATTCATAATCTTGCATCTTCTTATGATGTCTTCTTATTGGCCATGAGAGGTCATGTGACATCCGTATTCAAAACATAGGACGCCGCCAGTGCATTTTTTTTGTTTTTACTTTTATCGGAACACTTTTAGAGTCAAGGGTTTTACAACACGGTCAGTCAGGAATTAGAAACACCAAACTCTAAGTAAAGCGGATCACACAACTTCACTTGATAGTATTTCGCTGTCAATGAACAAGTGGACCGGCTACTGTCCAAGCTCCTCCAACTATCATGCAGAAGCCTGGTGTCCATTTACTCCCAGAGAAGCTGAGCCTCTCTGGAACTGATGTTAATGTAGTATATATTTGTACATGTATATGCAAAATTTGCTATATATGCTAGCAATGTAAATGCAATATATTTGCCAATTTTTTGAGAAATTTTACAGGAGGCGGAGCATTCTTTGTAGTCTTTGGGCAGTAAGGTAGTAACCAAAAATATGCCAAGGTTTGCACTATGCCCCATTAATATTGCCGGCATTAGGTTTAAAGCAGTTCTTATGTAACCAGTGTTTGAGGTCAATGGGCCTGTGGGGGCAGGGGGAGGTTTAAATGTCTTTAGAATAGCTGTGAAAATTACATACTTAACATGATTATGAATAATCATAGAGGAAACATATTTATGTATGGGGCCCAGGACAGAACTCTGGGGTACGCCATGTGCTGCAGTAACAGTAGGTGGAATGTATATACCTCTATAGCCGCTATTTGAAGCATAAGACTAAAATTTAAAAGTATATTTTAAGTATTTATTCTACCAGATACTATATGTCTCAGTTTTGATTGGTTCATACATAAATGGCTGATTTACTTCTCGTCTAATCAAAGTTCACTCGCTTTCAGAGCTACACGTTCCTGATCTCGTCGGACTACGAGCGCGCCGATTGGAAGGACCTGATTCGCGAACAGCAAAAGAAATGTACGCTTTTATAATCATCTGAGCATTGTTTATCTCTATTAATCTGATCAGTCTTTCTGACACTTAATGGTCACTGTATTGTCAGGCTTTAAAACTGTGTCCCTGACCTCCATGGAGCTCCAGATGCTCACCAACTCCTGTGTCAAACTCCAAACCGTCCACCACATCCCCCTGACTGTCAATAAGGAAGGTGAGAAAGACAGTCCTTGTAAATATTTGTACCCTTGAAGCAATTGGTTGCAAAAAAATAAGCAGATTCCAAATTCACTGGATTAGGAACACCTGGCAGTTGGATTGTAATCACGGATAAAGTGCCCCAATTGGTCATTATGTCTTAAAGTGCTCTCATATATGGTGGTGATCTGTCCACTGTGCAGCATAAGGGCAACATATTCGGTATCAGCTATGGGTAAATGGTGTAACTTTAGTGTCTCCAAGTTTAGATAGTTATAATCACAGGTGTGGTGCCAGTGTTTGAGCAGCAGCTGCAATTGGGAGCTGTTCCACTACCAGGGTATCACGAGTCAAAAGAGTGAAGGAACTTTCAACAAACATTCAGCCAAAGGTCATACAGTGTTCAGCTAAGAGGTTCCTCCACCAGCATCATGTAGTGACCTGACCACTATCCTGCAAGAAGAATGGCTTAAAATCCCTCTGACCACTGTG
>JAOUQV010000018.1:3473329-3483552 GCA_028565295.1 Aspidoras spilotus | reverse complement strand
CATTCCCAAGACGAATTGACGCTGTATTGGACGCAAAAGGAGACACTACACCATACTAATACATTATTGTGGTCTAACACCAGGTGTCTCAGTTTCATGCTCTGGGTGTTCACAGCTGTATTGGTTAAATCTAGAGAACAATATCCGTTCGGAGATCAATAAAAATAATGAAAAATAAATAAATAAATAAATGCAAGTTTTAATACTAAAATCTCCACTGATTGACGATTGATAACCTAGAAACCTAAATTACAGCCATCCAACACTCCTTACACTTTTTATTACTCTTCAGAAATTCACCCAGTACAACCCTGTGGAAGAAGTTAGAGTGTGTGATGTCACAGAGAGATCAAAGTCAAACTGTTCAACTTTGATCTGTTGCCTTTTTCACCCAAACTCTAAAGTTCTCAGACTTTCCAACAGAAACTTCATTTAAATGTCCTTTTGTCTCGATACTTGTCTGATTTTTTTGTATTTATTTATTGTGCTTATTGTCTCCTGTCCCGTTCTAAACACTACTCTATTTCCTATTGTTCTGCACAATGTAAATAAATTGAGCAGAAGCTTAGAAATATGTGAAATGTTGACACGACAGACAGCTCCAGTATTTTTGTCCTGGCCACAATGCATCCATCACTTTGTTTCAGGAATTTGATAAGGAACCGCTGCTTCCTATTCCTTCTCATGTAACTTCAAGCTTGAGGGCACCGAGGCCCGGCGTGTTAATGGAGGAAGCGTAAAAGCTGGACTGTGCCAATCTGTGGCGTGTGACAAGAGAAAGATCTGTCCTCGGAGCTCTGTTACTCTCTGATTACACTCACTCACGCTTCTATCTCTGTGTTCTGGCTACAGCTCCTCCCTCAACACAGCGACATTGCTCTGGCCGTTAGAGCCTGACCCTGGACTGATAAGAACACTCCCGTCATCAGAGCCTGGTCTGTTCCCTTATGCCTGCACACTCCAGATTTCATTGCTCTGCTTGGTTTGTTTAGAGTTTCTCTCTGTCTCGGAGTGTCTCTTGTTTGTTTCATTTAAAATCTAAATCTAATTAAATTAAATTTATTTCAATTTTAAATTTAATTTCAAATATTTTTCCTGATTATGTTTTAGAATTCTGTAAATATTAATTTTCTGGCTTTTCCAAAAAAAGCACATGTGCTGCATGGTGGCATAGTGTGTAGTGCTGTTGACACAGCAAGAGAAGGTCCTAAGTTTGAGATGACCGGGGTCATTTCTGTGTGTAGTTTCCTTGTTCTCTCTGTGTCTGTGTCGGTTTCCACCACATGGTCCAGTTTCCTCCCACAGTTCAAAAACATGCATGCTAGGTGAAATGCAGGTGAAATTCCGACCACCCAGACTTGTAGCCAATGACTGATATAACTTATTTCTGATCTCAATACTCATGGCTGCCGAAATGACACTAACCGGGCAAGAAAGTGATGTCGTATACTGTCGTCACCTATTGACTTTAGTGCATGGATGAGCCAGCTCATTCAATGCCCTCAGTCTCTTGTTGCTTGTAGCAGTCTGGCCCCTGATAATCCAGTCCACGTAATGATATTGTCCATCCAGGTTATTCTCTGTCTTCTGCATATTCTGACTCACTCCACCATTTCCAGTCCTAGCATTGAAGGAAGTGTAATGATGTCATGTGTGAGCCTCATCACATGACCGTAGTAATGTCATTTGCAGTATTTGATACTCTACATCCCGAATAAATTTTTCTAAGATGCTTTCTGTTAACCATTTGCTGGTAATGTCCATAATCTTATGGTCAGTGATAATCTTATGGTCAGTGAGACCATCTTGCGTGTAGTGTGTGTGTGTGTATGCGGTTTGTGTTCCCTAGTAATTTTCTTACAACATCCTCTTCCATCATCTGAGTTGGAGACTGTTCATGTATTTGGTTGATTTAACCCCAAAGGACATTTTATATCTGTCTAGTTTAGTCTTGTAGGTAATATCACCCCGGGGGCCACCCAGCTGACCGGGTTTCCCCTGTCCAGAGAAAGACACATTCGCAGACTCTGAGTTTAGCTGGAACAGTCTACATCACGTTATAAAATCCTCCTTCCCACAATAAATCGCTAAACGTTCTGACCACTTCCTAAATCAGTCAGCTAATTCACCCATTCTTGACCTTTTGCACCTTTAAATCCTCTGCACCCCTCGATTTATCTCCTCTATAGGCTCTTCCGGATTATAGGTGTCCCACAGGAGCTCATTTCTCCAAATGTATGATTGGGCACATGTTTTACACCGGATAAACATCTTGATGCAACCCTTAAATTTAGAAGGGTGCTAAAACTCCTGGGCCACTGAGCTCTCAGTGCCTCCCAGAACCAAACGTTCTTTCTCCTTTCCTTAAAATTTTTAATTTTCTCTTAATATTTCCTAGTTTTTCCTAGATTATTTAATTTTTAGACACTCACCAGTCGCTTATTAGGTACACCTATTCAATTGCCAATCACTTGAGCGCAACTTGATGCATTTCCGTTGCACATGACAGCAACTCGACAAATTGCTGAATTGCAAACCTGTGATTTGAGTGACTTTGAACATGGCATGGTTGTTGGTGCCAGACGGGCTAGAAACCGATGATCTACTGTGATCTTCACACACAACCCTTTATGGTTTACAGAGAATGGAGCGAAAAAGGGAAATTATCCAGTGAGCATCAGTTGTGTGGACAAAAATTGTTGATATGAGAGGTCAGAGGAGAATTGGCAGAATGTTTCGAGATGATAGATAGGCAACATTAACTCAAATACCCGCTTGTTACAACCAAGGAATTCAGACTGTCGTCTCTGCTTGAAAGTATGTCGCAAGGAATTAAGGCAGTAGGTGTACCTAATAAAGTGGCCGGTGAGTGTATATTCATAGGAAATCAAATCTTCTATTCTAACAAGAACCGAGGGTCTGTTATTCCCAAGCTTCTCTCTTTTTTTTTTTGTGGATTTAAATAAAGATTGCCTCTTATCTCTCTCCATGCTGCTCACTAATCTGTGGGCCTCTGCCCATGTTTTGTCACAGCTCTCGAAACTCTATCTATTCCTCCACGTTTATACACACACTGACAATCTTTTAGCCCGAATCTGTTAGCTACGAGCTCGGCAGATTGGGTATGAACATGCAGTGGTGTGTGGATGTTTATGAACCGTTTAGATTTGTTAGTTTCTTTGAAAAATCTGACCGGAGATCTGGGATTATCACGGACAGAGAAGCGAAATGAAGCAAAGGAGGAGATTAAAGATGATACTTGGTCATTTATTTAAAAACAAAGAGCTAATATTAGTAAAATTACTAGATTATTTAACTATTCAGAGGTAAAATTCAAACAGCTAGTGGAACCATGTTTTCTATACGAGACCAAATTATAACTCTTTGACTTGGATAAGAACCGTGGTGCGAGATTGGGTTCGTGTTTCTGCATAGAATTGTACCGGAATATTCTGAAAGGGAATATCAGCACATCTGTCGGTGAGCCGAAGCTTGCGGAGCATCTGATAGCGTGGGTCACGGAGGAACCTGAAGCGAGTAGTTTTCAGAATTTTAAAACTGAAGATGTCTGCGGTTGTGGCCGAGTGGTTAAGGCGATGGACTAGAAATCCATTGGGGTCTCCTGTCGTAGGCTTGTGGTTAAGGAACCAGCCGTGCAACCGGAAGGTCCCTGGTTTGACTCCAAGTACAAACAAGTCATAGCTGAAGTGCTCTTGGGCAAGGCACCTAACCCCCGGTTGCTCCCTGGGCGTTGTGCTGGCTGCTCACTGCTCCGGGCACGTATGCTCACTTCACCAGTGTGTGTGTATGTGTGTGTTTCACTGCACACATGGGTTAAATGCAGAGGATCAATTCCGCTGTGTGCAAAATGTATCACACTCACTTTCAAAGGAATTGAATAAAAATTTTCAAGCCCATGTGCAGTAATGAGTTATCTGCAGATATTGCCTCACACAGAGGTCACACACACACACACACACATGATACCCAATGTAAAGGTCCACATACTTTTGCCGCTGATGTGTAGATGAGTAATATTACATTGCAATAAATGAATGACTAATATTTTCTCGCGGTATTTTGACTTGATGGCGTCTGAGATCATATCTATGTAGAAATATAGAAAGCTTTAAAGGGTTCACAAACTTTCAAGCACATCTGTATTTCCGTACAATGAACTGCTCATTTTCTCTTATCCCAGCTTTTTGTGAAGCTTTGAGTCGTGAGAGACGGACAAACAAAGAGAAAGAGAAAAACAAAATGAAAAAGATTTCAAGAAGAAAGTGAAAGAAAGAAAGAAAAATATAATGGAATAAAGGATAGGAAAGGAGAATCAAGAAATAAGGACAAGGATAGGAAATCATGGAAAGAAAGAAAAAAGGAAAGGATAATGGAACTAAAGAAAGGAAAGGATGATGAAAGAAAGAAAGGATGATGGAAGAAAAGAAAGAAAGAAGGAAATGATAATGAAAGGAAAGGATGATGGAAAAAAAGAAGGAACAAATGATGGAATGAAAGAAGTAAAGGATGATGGAAGAAAATAAAGAAAAGGATGACAGAAGAAAAGAAAGAAGGAACAAATTATGGAAGAAAAAGAAAGAAGGAAAGGATGATGAAAGGAAGAAATGAAAGAAAGAAGGAAAGGATAGGAATGGATGTTAAAAAGGAAAGGAAAAATGGAAAGAAAAGGATGATATAAGAAAAGAAAGAAGGAACAAATGATGGCCATTTTGATGTCTGCCATTTTGGATCCAACTTTATTTTATGTGTATCCATATTAATGGCCCATCCTATAGAATAAATAAAAATATAAATAAAGCCATGCTGCAGAAAAGGCTATGCAAAAAAATCGGAATGTGACAAAAGAAATCCGGGGATATAAAGAAAAGAAAGACAGAATGAAAGAAGGAAAATAAGAAATGAAGAAGGAAAGTCATTGATGACAGAAGAAAGGGAATAAATAATGATTTTATCTAAGTATTTAAATATTTGAGAGAAATGTAATTGTGGAAATGTGGAAAAAATGTGATTTTTACTGTAATTTTACTCGAGCTGAACTGCAACTATGTAGATTAAATCCAATTTAAAGAACCCGCTACTTACACACACACACACACACACACACACACACACAGAGAGAGAGAGAGAAGATTTGTCTTTCTAACAGTCTATAAACAGTTCTGTGGAAGTTTTTCTTTCTTTAAAAGTGTCCTGTTATCGGGGACAAGGCTCAACCCTGTTTGACAGCCTTCAACTAAATACACCTATTGAGCAGGAGCTTAGCCAGGCTGGTTTGCATATGGCTCATTTGCTAAGCAAATTCCCTCCCCCCTTCCCCCCCTCTTGACTTTATCCTCGTTCCATCATCCCATGTGTGGGAGCATAAACATGTGAAGTTATAAAATCAACATCATTTTGCTAAAGATTAATAAATTTTAAATAAATAAAAGAGCTGAGATTTAAAAAAATCCATACGCGGTGCAATAAACAATGACATCACGGGTTGTAGCTTATTGAGATTTTACTCATTTAAAACCCCGTGTTATGATTTACGCCCCCCTTATTTCCCGAGGCTTTAACCGCTTTTTTTGGGAACTTTTGCCATACACCCAACATCTGTCACATTAATCCGATCTTATCTAAAGTTTGTCCCGTGTGTGTTTTGTTTTGTCGAATCAGATCTTTTGCGTTGTCATTAGGAGATTGAATAAAGTCAAGCGTTACACCTGTGGCCCGGTGTGTAGTCTCTGTAGGATTTTTGTAAAAACAGTCACAAATCCAATGAACGATGTTTTCTTCTGCCCCCCCCCCCTTTATTTCACCTCTGATTCCCCCTAAATAATCACATTCCCTCCTTCCTACATCTGCTGCCCCTCCTCTCTTTTACCTGGCCCCCTGTGGGACATTCTGATTTAATCTAAGGCTTTGCACCAGGATGCAGGTGTAACTGTTTGGTCGTCAGCCCTGTTTCTTGGTTAATACATAAACAGTCATTTGCATAGGCACCACGGATTTGTTTACCAACCACCAAAGAGGCATCGTCAGTTTCCCCTTACACACTGATTTTTTTTTTTATTCCGATCCTCCCTTTTTACCAACAGCTTGGAGCCAGGTTTAAAGATTCAGCTTGGAATGGAAGAGGTGTTATTTGAGTAGTTGCGTAACACCGGTGCATAAATTTGATTCAGAATTTGTCGCACGATGTTCCTGTGCTTGTTTTGCACAAATCCTTGGCGAGGTTGGCACTGCTTTTGTTTCACACTGTAGCATCATCTTCCTATAATAATTGATACTTTATTGATCCCCGTAGGGAAATTCGTTCTCTGCATTTAACCCATCCAGTGCTATACACCTGGAACAGTGTGCTGCCCCACTAAGGCACACGGGGAGCAGTTAGGGATTGGGTGCCTTACCTAGAGTGGGGTTTGAACCAGCGATCTCTTGGTCCCCAGCCCTTTACCCTATCCATTAAGACATTAAGATATTCGAGGTGCTTTTCTGCTGACCAGGACTGTACAGAGTGGTTATTCGATTTTTCGGATTTATCACAATGGAAACGCAGTTCCACCAAAGAAAGTGTCCGGGTAAAAGTTACAGATGTTCGGTTTTACCCTCTTTATTGATGTCTGATGTGAACATGAGAGATAAAAGTGAGATGATGTAATCGTTTTTGATGAAAACAAATTGTGTGAATTGATGAAAAATTGAGTGGCATGGTGGTACAGTGGGTAGTGCTGTCGTTTTATAGCAAAAGGTTTTCTCCAGGTGCTCCTGTTTCCTCCAAAGTCATGCATACTAGGTGAATTGGTGTCTCAAAAGAGGCCCTTAATGTGACTGTATTTGTGTGTGTGTGTGTATGCACTATGATTGATTGGCACTCTTTCCAAGCTTGTTCCTGCCCTTGAACTCAGAGTTGCCAGGTTGGCACTGGCTGTATCGTGACCCCATATGGATTAAGCAGAAGTAACTGGCATCTTAATGGGGACTTTTCTTAGCAAGTCCCAAACAAATGGTCGCAACTCAAACGTTGTTGACTCATGGAAGGAACTCCTGGACTTTCACCTGCTGACTTGACTTATGGTCACTGTATCTACGGAATCTCAATTCTGGAAAGCTGCTTTGTGACAGGGTTTCAGTGATACCGGGTAGGAAAACCAGAGCACCTGGAGGAAACCCGACAGGAATTGTACCTGGGACCATACTGCTGTGAGGCAGCTGTGCTACCCATTTACATCACATTTGCATTTATGGTATTTAGCAGACACACTCATCCAGGTCTACTTACACAAGTGCTTAGTCATTAACTTGGAATATCAAAGAGATGCTTGTAGACTTGAATTCAACGTACTTTGACGAAGAAGAAGAAGAAGAAGAAGAAGAATTACATGCAAAACAAGTGATGGCACATAAGCATTCCGCATAGAATTCATAGAATTGCATTGAAAATGTGGGGGGGTCAGAAATAGTAAAAGTAATTGGAAATGAATCTCTAGGCTGTAACAGTAATGGGTAAAGTTCTTAAATGCACTGGAAAGAGGTGGGTTTTCAGTCTACCTTTGGGTTTTCAGTCTACCTTTGAAGACAGAATACGAAGCATGTCAATCTTAATAGACGTTTACTCTACCTACTTAGTTCAGTGCAGAGAAATATGTTTGTTTGTCGTCCATGCGTCCTGGATGATGGTGGGTCGATTCAAACCGTACCTAAAATCCGTAGGTGTTCCTATCACTTCCATGGACACAGGTGTATATGAATGCTTCAACATGCCAAGACATTTTGGACAATTCAGTTCCAACTTTGTGGGAACAGTTTGGATCTGACCCCTTCCTCTTCCAACATGACTATGTACCAAGGTCCATAAAGACATGGATGACTGGTGTGTATGAACTTGACTGACCTGCACAGAGTCCTGACCTTAACCCGATAGAACATCTTTGGGATGAATTAGAGCGGAGACTGAGAACCAGGTTCTTCTCGTCCAACATCAGTGTGTGACCTCTGGAAGATTTCCCATAAACACACTCCTAAACCTTGTGGACAGCCTTCCCAGAAGAGTTGAAGCTGTTCTAGCTGCAAAAAGTGGACTGACGTCATATTGAACCCCTATGGATTAGCGCATGTATGAGTTAAGGCAGGTGAGCGAATACTTTTGGAAATATAGTGTATGTACTGTATATAAACTATACTGTAAATAATTATATAATATACCGTGTACTACACAATGTAACAGAGGTTCAGAAACTTTTGCAATTTATAATATGATGTCATTTGCTGTCATTGCTCCACGATGGTTGGCTGCACAGGTGTGTCTGTGGGATAGAGATAGGCTGACTGAACATCCCAATCTTGTGCCAGCTATAAGGGCAATTTAGCGACAATCATTTGCCTACCGCATATCTTTGGACAGTGGGAGGAATATGATGCACTCATAGAAAACTTACACAGACTCTAGGAGAACTCTCCATATAAAGGACCCAGGAGGGCCCACTTGGGACTCGAACCCAGGACCTTCTTTCTTGTGACACTGCGCCACCATGCTGCTGGATATGTAATACCGGATAATTTTCCTATAATATATAAATCCCCAAGTCTAAAGAGATTTGTCTTGTGTGACTGGCAGTCTGATGAAGTTTTAGGCCTGAGTGTAAATGAAAACACACAGTCGTTCATTCATTATCTTCTGCTTAATCCACGCAGGGTCCACGCAGGGTTGTGTCCACATGGCGCAAGGGCAGGATCAGCTCTGGACAGGATACCAACCAGTTTTAGAGCACACAGTCACACAATAAGGGCCACTTCTAAGACACCAATTCACCTAACATGCATGTCTTTGGAAAGCATTGAACTGGGGGAAAACCCATGTAAAGATGCTAACTCCACACAGAAATGTCCCAGGTCATCCCAACCCAGAGATCAAACGCGGGTCCTTGAGCGCTACTCACTGCACCCCTGTCGCACCATAAATTCAATCACTAAATAAAGAAATTCTAAATCATAGTTACATTAGAGTTGTTAAAAAAAATAACAATCCGAACCATGGCGAGGAAATTGAATGCGTGTAAAGAACATATTGTGCTGATGTGGGATTTTCCTAACTGTCTCTTTTGTTTGAGAAAGCCTGTGCGTGTGTGCAACAGTGTGTCATCGCCAATTTGTTTGTCAAAGCAGCTGAAGCAGGATTGATGGGAGTGACGGGAGTGTCTGCAAATCTCTCTCTTACTGTTTTCTAACAGTGGGACTAAATCCTCTGTGCTAAAACAAACATCTTATCCAGATCTCTCACTGGATTGAATCCCATGTGATTTAGACTGTAAATTTACCGAACTATCCAACATATGTAAATCTTTCACCCTCCTGGAAGTCAAACACTCCTAGTTTGTGCAAGTGTGTGTGTAGTCTGGCGTTTTTAAAGGAGATTTTGGTTGGTCCTCATTTTCTGGATATCGCACTTTGTTTTCTGTTCGGTCTGACCCTTTTGGCGCTCCAAATGTAACCTACTGAATCTTAATTATCATATTGTTTGGTAAAAATGATGGACAATGTCCACGGTGGCTTTGGAGATATTACTCGGCTTGCATTTCAGGGCAATTATAAGAATGTCTGTGTCTTTGTGAGGACAAAATGTTCCCATATGAATGGAAATCTCTGATATTTTGAATTTGGTCATGAAAGGGAAGTCTTTAAAAGTTTTAGTCTTTAACAGGACAAACACTGTTTGCTTTTATATCTTTGTAAGGAACAAATATGCTCATAATAATAGGAATATCTGATATTTTTTTTTGGAACTTGTGAGGACGTTGTTTCTTAAATAAGGAATTTGAACAAATAAAGAAAAAAAAAACAAAAGTAAAAGAGACAAAATGTTTTTTTTGCTCAATCCAGCCAGTGCCCACCTAGAAAAATTGGGTGCAAGGGCAGAAACAACTCTAGACAAGGCGCCACTCTTACATAGGGCACACATTCACACACTAAGGGCCACTTTAAAGACACTAATTAACATAGCATGCATGTCTTTGGAATGCGGGAGGAAACCCCCATGCAAAACACAGGGAGAACATACAAACTCCACACAGAAATTAGTCTCTCCCGAGGGTTAAACCCGGGTCCGTCTTACTCCGGTTACAGCGCTACCCACTGTAAGTAAGTAAGTGATACATTTTTGCCACTATGTTTGCACACAGCGGAATTGGTCCTCTGCATTTAACCCATCCATGCAGTGAAAC
>JAOUQV010000018.1:2887642-2898625 GCA_028565295.1 Aspidoras spilotus | reverse complement strand
CTGTAGGCGTCTCCGTGACCTCCAGTAACTCTGGCGTGCCCGACATCAGCGGAACTGTTTACAACAAGACTCAGGTAGTGACCCACACACCTTTCTCACATGTCATGTGTTCAGTTTAATATACAGCAGTGCTTGAGAATTTGTGAACCCTTGTAAATGTTCTGTACTTGTGCACAGTACATCAGGGTGCCCACTTACACCCGATGCAAACACCTGACTCTAATTTCCCATTCCAATTAACTGCTAATACTTTTGCCACTCACACATATGTAATATTCCGGTGGCGCAGTGGATAGTGCTGTGGCCTCACAGCAAGAGGACCCGGGTCCGATCCCCGGATGGGGTGACCTGGGAATTTCTGTGTGGAGTTTGCATGTTCTTCCCTGTGTTTGCGTGGGTTTTCTCCGGGCTCTCCGGTTTCCTCCCACAGTCCTAGGTCAGTTGGAGATGCTAAATTGCCACTGATTGTCTATGTATATATACATTGAGTATAAGATGTGAAACTTGTGTATGAATATGACCTTGTTCCTGTCGTCAGTATGACTGCCCATGTCGAAGCTGACGTTAATAAACCAATAAAAACAAACATATGTAATATTATGTTTATGATCCACAACACACTGTATAGTAGAGAGAGGGCAACAGCCAGAAACAAATCCCTTGTGTGTGTGTGTAACAATCGCACTTGACCAATAATTCTGAATATTTTGCTCTTTTTTTTTTTTGGTTGCAGTCCTTTGATAAACAAGGTTTCCATGCTGGCACACCACCTCCCTTCAACCTGCCTTCGGCTCTAGGAGGTACGGGACCCCTGAATCCCGGTGGTGCCCCTGGTTACGCTCCAGCTCCTTTCTTGCATATCCTGCCTGCTCACCAGCAGCCCCACTCTCAGCTGCTGCACCACCACCTTACCCAGGATGGACAGGTCAGGCACAAACATACACACAACAATTATTGAATTAATTATGTGCATGGTGGTACATTTTCAGCAGCATTGTGGGTAACGTAGGAACCCAATGAAAGGATTTGGGCAACACCTAACATTTACATCAGTTTATGTCTAAGCTGCAGTTCTTTGAGTAGAAGGTAAAGAATAGAAAACTCTAGCAAATAGACGATTGAGAGAATTAAATGCAGTGTGTGTTGTCTATGTGTGCAGGGCGGGCCGAATCAGAGGAACCAGACCAACAGCATGCAGCAGAAGACCCAAGTCAACAAATCCAGCTACGGCAGCTCTCCTTATTGGGGCAATTAAAAAGCATGAGCCATTTGGTCATCTCATGCACACCAAGTTACTGACCCAAAGTGAATAGAGCAGAGACGGTATCAACACTGCGGCAAGTTAAACACACACACACACACACACACACACTACCATCATCCCCAAGTTCTCATCCATCCTGTTTCAAAGTTTTGGCTGTTGTATGTAAAATATATTTATGTATGTATTTATACAGTATATATGTATTAGTAGAATATGAAATGTGGTTTACGGCATTTGTTTTGCTCTTTGAAGGACCCTTTCTGTTCATTTCAAGAGGATTATGATAAATGGATGAGAAGTAATTACTAAATGGAAGATGCATATTACTTGAACAAGCCCCAACTTCATGACAAAGTGGGATTATACCTTTTTTTTTTTTTATTTGTATACGTACATGAACTTAACAATGGTGTACGTTATTGCTAAGCATCATTTAATGGTGAAGCCTTTTTTAAAACTCCTTTTGTATCGTACCCATGCACATAATTGACCTGTGAATTTTTTTTTTTTTATCTTCATTGAAGGGGGGCTTTTAAGTTCAGTGCACAACTTTTTCATATCCCCTTCAATTGTGAAACCCCCCTCCACCCATCCCCCAATCCTGTTGTTTGGCTTAAACATGATTTTGAATTCCGTGCGTCATTTGATTTTACTCTTGTCGAAAAATAAAATATCTGACCAGGTCGTATTTTGCATTTGCTGGGAGTCATGTTGTCAGATTTAAACTATTTCAGATGGGTTTTGTGCGCGACCCGGGAGATCTTTCATATTTCTATCCGTATGGCAGACATTTAAATATCTTATTTTTAATGACTGCATTAAAGTCTTGAAGATATACTTGACAAAAGTATTTGCTCACAAATTCAAATGATCAGACTCAGGTGTGCCAATTACTTCCATGGCCACAGGTGTATAAAATAAAAGCACCCAGGCATGCAGAGTGTTTATATAAACATTTGTGAAAGAATGGGTCGCTCTCATGAGCTCAGTGAATTCCAGCATGAAACTGTGATAGGATGCCACCTGCGCCACAAATCCAGTCGTTAAATTCTCACCAAGTATTTCAGTCGAAAATGGAAGTGAGTGGGAACCGCAAACCGCGGCCACGTAAACTGACGAAGCAGGAGTCGGCGAATGCTGATGCTCATAGTGCAAAGAGGTCACCAACTTTCTGCAGAGTCAATCACTACAGACCTCCAAACTTTGTGGCCTTCAGATTAGCCCAAGAACAGATAGCTTCATGAAATGGGTTTCCATAGTTGAGCAGTTACAATGAGTCAATTCAGGTGAGCAAATACTTTTGACCAAATAGATCATGTGGTGTAGCCACAAAACCATTAAATGTTCTGGCCCGAGACTTGTGAGTAGAGAATAGCACTCAACAAACACCTTTCTCCACGCATGTTGGAGAACAATTTTATATTTGTCAGTATAAATAAGCCCCAGCAAGCACTCTGTACATTTTTATTTGCCAACCCTCTACTGCATGACAGTTAGGTTTGGAATCTACCACATACACATCCCTTAAAAAATTATATAGCTGATTATACACATTGAGATTAACAGTCTTTACCATTTGCTTCTATATAACCAATATATTTTACAGTTTAACATTATCATAATTACAGTCACGCTCACTTGATGCAATTCATTTAGTCTTAATTGTTCAATTAATTCACATTCTGTTCCATTAAAACAAAGCTGCAGTATGGCTTCGTCATTCGATGGAGTTAATCATGTGAAATTGCACACGTTCATCAAAAGTCTTGTGCAATGAGACTAAATACAGGTGTATTTAAAAAAAAGGCTGTTTTACACATGTCTCTTGATGCAACTTTTCATTAGGGAGAATTTACTCAGACCTCTGACAGGCAGACATGGGAATATTCACTGAAAGCATGGACATCACTGAAACAAAGTCGACTGGTGTATTACTTATAAAACGGCAGGATTTAATTCAAACTCAAGATACATAACTCGGCTGCAAAGTCTTAAACAAAATGATAAAAATAACTGAAATTTTGCATTCTGTACAGAAATTCCCCTCCCAAAAAAATAAAAAGGATGGATCCTTATTCATCTGCCTTTTTCTTCTTTTTCTTAGGTTGCTTGACCACCTCAGTGACCTCTGGCTCAGTTTCAACAGCCTCTGTTTTTCGCTTCTTTTTCTTTTTCTGGGGCGCTGCCTCCTCGACGCCGTTTGTAGTCACGTCTTCTTCCTTTGGTTCTGCCTTTCTTTTCTTCTTTTTCACAACCATCTCGGCTTCTTCAGTTTCCTGTTCCTCCTCGGGTTCTGCCTTCTTTTTCTTCTTCTTGACGCTCACCTCGGCTTCTCCGTTCTCCTTCACATTGATAAGGCGTACATGTTAGAAACAAATCTAGAACACCACCAACAATCAATTTTATCTTTAAATGTCTGTCCTGCTCACTTCAGTGATCAGTCCCACTGCGAGGGGAATGCCAATGGTTCGGAGCTGATTTTTTTTTGGCATGGCTTTTGCAGAGACAGAGCCATGTAACGATCCTGCCTCTAGTCTAGTCATGCAGTAGTGCAGAGTACAAACCGCTGACTTACATGCATCTCGCCATCTGCGTCCTCCGCTGTGGCCAGAGCTTCTAGCTTTTTCTTCTCACGCTTCTTTCTCTTCCTCTCCTTCTTCTCAGTTTTGCGCTTGATCTCTGCTGCTACCTCACCAGCCTATAAAAGGGGGGGAACGAACACTGAAAAAAGCACCCCACAAATTCAACCAATATCAATGCCGAGTGCTGTGCCGTGTCAGGCTCATTAAATCAGTTTTTCACCTCCATATCAGAGTCAGGCTCAAAAAGTGTCATCATTCACAGCTGAGAACCATAAAAGAACTTCCAGCCCCATACTAACCTGTACAACTGCCTCTTTCATGACATCCAGGTTTTTCCTTGGCGTCTCACCAGTCTCGTAAAACGCAAGCCGTTCCTCAACCTGCTCCCTCAGTTTATCCCCAAACACATTAGTAGGAACATCTGGAAAAGTTTTAAAATTAGTCAATTTACCCCAAATACAGACAACTGTATTTGACTTGCTGAACGTGCTCAGTTTAATTTCTCAACATCCACTCCGAACAGGGTGGAATACTGTTGACGAAAAATAATGACATCATAGCATTTCCAAGTTACAACCAGTGATGAGCATAAGTGGGATTAATGCTCCAATTCTAGACCCCTTATTAGAATAAACCTCAGCAGTTATTAAGAACTCAATCCATCTTTTGGTGGAGACATTTATAACCCATTAAGCCCAGTCAGTCATATACCCCACTGCACCCCTCCTTTTTGGATAAACATAACAGTTTGAGTATTATATCTAGGAATCAATAACTAATATACACTTCCTAAAACCCATCACTGGTTGTTAACCTCCCCAAAGAGCACATCTCACCAGCGAAACAGTCGATCCGAGAGGCAATGGTGCACTTATTAGCGAGGTATCTGGAGATACGCCCTTTGTTCTTGGCGGCAGCGCGGCCGATGAAGGTAGAATGGAAAATCAGACCATACTTTGGGGTGTTTCCTCTCGTCTTCAGTGCCCTATATTTAGGAAAGAAGTTACAGCCCATTGTACATCAACACACTGTGCTCAAATAATACACCACCCCAGACAAAATGGCCGTATGGACACTAACTCTACTGTAACTACCTCTCAAAGCCCTGTGCGGCTGCTCAGAAGGGTGGGGGATAGTATGAGAGTGGGATCACTTTTGGTGTCTGAGCACACTCAAATCAACCACTGCGACTTTGCCCCTGCCCTGCCATCACAGCAGCCACCTGAAACCCCAGCAGGGAAGGGGTGCCCCAGTACCTGAACAGGGCCTTTTCTGCACCCAGGATCTGCACAGTAGAGGCAGGATACTTGGCCAGGTTAGTCAGGCTTCCGGCGTGGGAGATTAGACGAGCACCGACCTGAAACGAAAGCAGAAGAATGGATTATCCACAGATTTTTTTAACTAGGAGTAACAAGGTTCATCTAGATAGAACTAAACAGAGGTGTTAAAAAAAAAGTGGGTAGTGTCGTCTCCTCATAGCAAGGAGGATGTGTGTGGAGTATCCATGTCCCTGTGTTTGCATCAATTTCCTCCCACAGTCCAAATACACACATGCTAGGTGAATTGGAAGCAGCAAATTGTCCACTACTACGCAAGTGTGTGTGGATGTAAACTTGGTTACTTGGACAATGATAACAACATTAAACAATCAATGGATTAGAAACACCCCGCTAATGTCGTACCGGTTCAACTTTTTTTTTTTTAAATTAATTTAACACAGCACAGGTGGTAATTATTTTCCATACGCAAGCCAATCATGCCTGCTGCAAGAGCTGCGCTTATTCGGGGCAGTCGTAGGCTTGTGGTTAAGGAACCAGCCTTGCGACCAGAAGGTCCTTGGTTCGATTTCAAGTAACGACAAGTCATGGCTGAATAACAACTTATGTTATCCGTTGTTATGCCAACTTATGTTATGCTCCATCACATCCGACTTTGCCCTGCCACCAGGGTTTGCCACAGTGAGTCACTGACATTGGTGAGCCGGCACATTTTATGCTGGATCCCCTTCCTGATGCAACGTTTGGACTTAGACAATTTAGCATCTCCAGTTCACTTAGCATACATGTCTTTTGACTGCGGCCATAATGGGAGCACCTTGGAGAAATCCCATGCAAACGTGGGGAGAGCAAGCAAAATATGGTTCTAAAAACTCAGCGACCAGCGAGTGTTGCAACTTACCACTTCACCAATGAGGGCTGCCAGATTGGGGGCTACCTGAGACATTTTCGAGCGCAAGTACTCCTGCAGCTCCTGCCTGTAAGCAGTGAGGGACACGACTCTGTTGGAGAAACTCTCAATGTTGATAAGGTCAATGGGGGAGATATCCATTCCTGGGAGGAAGAAATAATGAAATCAATTTGCAAGCAGTTTGTGTGTGCGTTGCAAATTCCATCATAACACTGCTCAGATGTTCAGTGAAATAATATGCCGTCATCACGTGAATTCAGTGGATTGACAGATTATAAAAACATCATGACTTCCGAGACGTTGTATTCCTAAACAAATATATATATAAAAAAAAAAAAGATGCATGCATCTCACCCATAGATGATCGGGACGCATCCAGGATTGCCCGAGCTTTAGCACTGTCCATTATGATCTCCTCAAGAGGCTCCAGACTCTCCTCGCTTAGCTCCTTCCGGTTCCCAATAAACTTGGCCAGTTTGCAGTATGTGGAGTTGTCACTTACTATCTTTATTAGCTCGGGAAAGTGATAGCCGTACCACTCGCTGAACAGGAAACAAGACATACGAGTTAAACAACGTAACCCCATCACTATACCCAGGCGGTGATTTAGTAGGAAAATCCAAACCAGGCAGGTTGTCTCCGGCCTCAGGTGGCGATCTGCCTGGATGACAGACTGAGCGTGCCCAAGAACGGCATTTGGTATGCCTCCTCTTCCTATACAGTCAGCGTTATGTGGGGCGCTACCTGTGGTAAGCACTGGGAGGCTAACACAGCACCGCAATGCAAACACAGGCTCAATCTGTTACAACTGTAAAGGTGTGTACATGCGACTGATCCCTTTGTGGCATCCAACGCATTTACAAAGAAACTTGTTTTAAATATTGATCAATCGGGGTCATGGAGAAGACTCGGATATCTCGTAAACTGATGAAATACTGAACCTAATACTAAGCTTCTAAAGGCTGCGTGGTTCATTACAAGAAGCACTTGGGTAGAGATTTTGAGACTTGAGATCCACTGTCTGGAGATTCTAGGTGTTCTTGGCATAATAAACCAAATCCAGAATGCAATGAAAGGTTTCCCAGCGCCCACCCCCCAAATAAATGGAGACTAGACAATAGCAAGGTGTCCACAATCTTTTGGCAATACAGCATAATTTACCCACAATGACACCAACTGAAGCCTAATGTTGTACAAGCTATGATACTCATACCCATATCTCTCTTTCTAGCCGTTCAGACAGTAGTGGGCACCAAGACTGGCATACTAAACTACTGTTCATATCACCCATGACCCCGTTTCTAAACCAACTGTATTACCCAATCAATTAAACTGTCAACATTTGATGACTACACGTAAAAACATTGGTATGGCCCAAAAAGGGAAGCAGCCCATATTACTTTTAGTTGTTAAAATTGTTACTTTAAGCCACACACCATTTTCAATCTGGTAGTATTCAGGCTAACAAACCATGCAGAGACAACCAGCCGAGCCCTGGATCATTTCCTCAAGGCAACAGCACCATTAAAACGGGCATACCTACCGAACCCGCATGGAGAACGTGTTGATGTCCTTGTCTAGCTGATCGAGCAGGGCGATGGACTGGATGATCATGTTGTCTGCTCTATTCACGTTAAATTTGACCTTAGCTCTGGAGTAACTGTGACCCAAACCAAGCTGTGCTTTGGACGCAGCCTGAGCCGTGAGACCCTTGACCAGGGAGTGAAAGTGCAAGCGCAGACCTAAGGACACAAGATACACCAGGACGTCAGTACCACGACTAGATAAAATTGTGTTTTTATATATAAAGTATACGCATCTGTTCAGTTTTTCAGTATTACGCATCAGAGTTCAGTGGATCTCTTCAGATACATCACTACAGAGGCACAAACTACAAAGCCATCAGATTCACATTAACTCAGCAAACCTCTTAGTATCTCTGCCACCACGCCCCCCGTCTGGATTGACATGCCCAGCTCCTCCTGAAGTGCTGCTCCGATTTTGCCATCGGCCACCCCCAAGACAGCCTTCTTCTTGCCTACTGAAGGCAAGTTGGTCTCCAAAAACAGTTTAAGATCAGCATGGACGACTCCTAAATAAAAATAAATAGAACAAATCAGCCATGTTTCTCTAATTAAGCTGCAGGTAGTGCACAAATTTCTGCTCCAGTGTTCAGTTTTAAGAAAAAGGAGTCAGCACAAAGACTCAGTGGATTGACAGATTAGTGACACATCATAACAGTCGAGCAATCAGCGATTCCCAAATCAAACGGATAAAGTCTCACCTTCTGAAATGGCATTTATATTCTCCAGGGCAGTCTGAGCAGACTTGAAGGGGAAGAAAGCCACCAGTTTAACCACACTGTTGAATTTGCCGATGTTCAGAACGCTTTCCTCCACCTGAGCAGAAAGAAGCTTGGTGTTAGGTGCATAAGTGAAACGTATCATTTTAAATAAACTCCACTGTAACTGTTCAGCATGTTCACATTATTTTACTGCTAAACCCCCCGTTTATATGGGTACACCTAAATAAAATAGGAATGGTTGGTGATATAAACCTCCAGTTTGTGGAACACTAGTATATGGGAGGGGAAAAACATTTCAAATTGGTTAGTGACCGTGGCGGCCATTTTGAAGTCGGCCATCCAAGAGGGTCAGAATTTCACAAGAACAAAAAGGTGTGCTTTGTTTTAATGGTTTCCTAGAAAGTGGATTAGCAAGTTGAATGGCCCCCCAAGGTCTTCCGAACTGACCCCCCCTTTTTTTTAATCTTAGGGGTCATGTGAAGGCAATTGCCTATGCTGTGAAGATAGATGTGTAGCACCTGAAACTACATATACTGGAAGCCTGTGCTGGCGTTTCTTATGTGGTAAAATGGCCGCCATGATAACCACACCTCTTGAAGTTTTCGCTCTCCCATATACTGATGCTCCACCAACAAGAAGTTAGTTACCAACCATTCCCATTTTATTTAAGTGTATCCTGTATATTAGTATGCATATGCAGGCATGAACAAGTACAAGTTAATGCTCTGTCCAATACAGTAGGTGGCACTGTGACAGACCTGAGGCAGCAGCATGCCAATCTCCTCCATCTCCTTTACTACAAACAGGGCATATCCTGCTGCATGCTCGAACACCACGTGTAGGAGCACCTAGAGACACAATTCAAATTCAACATCAGACCTTATTGTTAGAGTTCAGTAAAGTAAATACACTAATATTGGTGAATAAGCACCCGCAGTGTTTATATATACACACACTCACTGGCAAGTTTATTGGCACATATGTTCAATAGCTTTTAACACACTAATAAGCCAATCATATGTGTCCTGTTGGATTTCGGGTACCACCAAGATGAGATACGGTCGAAGTCTGTTGGGTAAGGCATCTAAACCCAGGTTGTTCCCTGGGACCTCGGGCTATGTGCGCTCACTTATCAGAAAGTGTGTATATATTGCATGTGCATTTCACTGCACGAATGCGGAGCACCATTTCCACTGTGTTCACACATCGTGGCAAATTGGTGAATTTTATTAGCAAAGTGATCTACTGTACCTAATAAAATGGCCGTTGAGTGCACGTGTGTAAGCGTTAACCGATAAACAACGTGCATTTTGGAGCACGGAGCGTACGTCCGAATAAATGATGCATTTCACTCGGCTGGAAGCTGATTAAATTATACTGCGGATCATTTCGTTATATCGTGACGTCAGCGTGGATCGCCACGTGGTCGCTGGTAAATTGATTCCTAGACTAAACTATAACGTAAAGTGATATAGACACGCGCGCACACACACCACCATATCCGATCTAAAGCGAGTTATAAACTGATAGACTGCAGTTAAACTCCAGCACTGGTTCTGGTAGCGGACCACGTGTTTCTCGTGCAGCATTTATAACATAGGCGTGAATAAATGTATAACTAATCGTGAACGATTTAAAAAAAATCACAGCTGGAGCAGAATAAAAAACAACTCAAGTAAAATAAGTTAGATATAAATTCTTAAATTTAACGAAAAATAACAGTTTACAGGAGACCAAAGGGAGTCTGCCAGGCCAAGGCCTTAAACGCTCCAGAACTGCTAAAGGTATTTTAAAAGACATTACATTATATTTTAAAGCAGATACATAAAATATATTATTTATATTAAATATATTATATTACTTAAATGTATATTATTTCATTTATTTTTAAAATAAATACTGCATTAGAAGAAATTAAAACGCTTCTCCTAGCGAATATGAAATCTATATTTAGCGAGCTAGCTCGTTGCTAACGGACGGTACAGATTAATTATATAGATTGATATTTACAAACAGCGTAAACCAAACGTTGGTGTTAGTATATTTAAATCTTTATAAACGGGAATTCTGAGCGAAAGTAATTCCATGGATTAAAAAAATAAATAAATAAAATCACTCACCATATTCGAACTGTTCCGCTGAACACGCGGTAGTTTCTCGCTATAGAACGCGACTCGAAAAGAAAAAAAACCCTCTTCGCCACGCTTGGGAACACTGACCACGTGAACGCTGTTACTAAATCTCGCGATATTGAAACGAATCGCGGTGACGTCAGAAGACGCGCTCCTGCCCAGGATGAGTCTGCATTTCCCATGTCCTGACGCGTGGGGCCACATTTCATCTATTTACATACAGGTTCTGATCATAAAATTAGAATAGCATGAAAAAGTTAATCTAAAGATCGGCAACTTCCAGCTCTGCTGCTTGTCTCTTACTCAGTTCCACTGTCTCTAAACCATACAACAAGGCTGGTCTCACTACTCTCTTGTAGACATTTCTTTTCACTTTCTGCTTTTTGTCACACACCACTCCTCTATTTCTATCCACTCCATCCTGCCTGTACTCCCCTCTTCACCTCTTTTCCACACTTCCCATCTGCTTGGACAGTTGATCATAAGTATCTGAATTCCTGCACCTTTGTGACC
>JAOUQV010000018.1:2722207-2732499 GCA_028565295.1 Aspidoras spilotus | reverse complement strand
GCTACTTGGAATCGAACCAGGGACCTTCCGGTCGCAAGGCCGGTTCCTTAACCACAAGCCTACGACTGCCCCATATTTAAATGATCATTTAAATATGAAGTGTGTTAAAGCACGATCTCCGGCGCTACTCGCTATAGCATCATAAATTAAAGGGCGCTTCAGAAGGTAACATGGACATAAGGGCTCCCTGAGACCGATAGCAAGCAGCTAATCCACTGCCAACAAACCTGAGTGAATGTATGACAGTGTAAGAGCAGCATCAAACATCACAGTTTACCAAACACTCTAATGTCCCTAACATGTCCAGATCTGCACCTTTACCCTGAGAAAGCTTGACTAAACGAATATGTCTGTAGCCTAGACTTAAAATTAGACACTGTGTCTGAGTCCGGAATTTTTAAAAATAAAAATAATAATATAAGCAAGTGTGACTTTCAAAGTCTCCAGAAGGTCTGTGTATGATTCTGCAGGACATCCAGTGAGCTAATTACTTAAAAATGTCTCATGCAAAGGCTTTAATGTGAATTAAACAGTAATAATGTGTGATTTTCACTGAAAATGTGTTCCAATGGACCATTGGGTGTATTTTGTAGGGACATTCTCTGGAAGTTTTACTGAGTGTCTTGGAGAATTTTCCACAGTCCTTCTGGAAGCTGGGTCTGGAAAGTGCTCCGCTATGTAATCTACTGCTTTCTTTACACACTTCCAATGATTTTGTTGGAAAACTAATGTTCGGAATTATATACAGTATAAATCGATATATTCTTTAAAGATGTAGATATATTGAACATATATATTGAACATGCTTAATCCCAGTATAGGGTCATGGAGAAGCTGGTGCAACAAGCTAGGAACAACCCTAGACAGGGCGCCAATCCATCATAGGGCGCGCATGTACACACAGTCACAGACAATTTAATTTAATTTACCCATAAGTCATGTCTTCGGAATGCGGATGAACCCGGAGTACCTGTGCGAACATGGGAAGAAACATCCAAACTGTCCAAACAGGCTACAGCACTATCCACTGCACCATCGCGCCACCCTGAATATAATTTTTACAATTAGTGTGTCTAATGTGACCTTTGTACTGTAGGGTAGATTATAGGAAACGGTTTATACAGGTAGATTCACTTGAAAGAGGCCCATGATATAATAGAGTACAATATTGTATACCTTTATGCTCTTTGTTTATTAGAAAGCGTTGAATCTCTTAAAGAATCCTTTATAAAACTATGGAAGTGTGTGTATTCTGCGACAGAAAAAAAAAGGCTTGCAGTTCTTCTTTTTTTTTGAGAGTATTGAGGGCCTCTTTTGAGTGAATCGCCCTGTATCTGTTTAATAGGGTCATATTGGTAAAAAAAATTTCGTTTGGTTAAGGTGATTTGGTATGCAGATAGAGAATGCACTGCTGTCCACAAACCCATTTGTATGTATCTGAGTGAGTCAAAGAGAGAGAGAGAGAGTTGAATGACCAGAGTCTGGGCAGTTATTGAGGCACAAGCTGGAGAGAAGATAAGATTCCTGGGTGGGTTCTGCTCCATGCAGGAGCCCAAAGGCCCATGGCGAGAGAAGAGAGACACGTTATCAGGGCGGCGCAGGGGCAGACTGTGTATTCCCCCCCTCCCTATCCCTTCTTCCCATATCCTCTCTTCATTTCTCTGTCACTTTCCTCACCCTCCTTCTCCATTATTTTCTCTTCCACCACTCTTCATCCGCTCTACGATCTCTCTCTCTCTCTCTCTCTCTCTCTCCAGCCTGTTATCAGCTCTGTAAGTAAACCCCCACTGCGTCCTGCAACCCCAAAGAGCTCTGTCCTTGTATGACTCTGGAAATATCTGTATACATTTTTACTACTAAACAAGGCTCAGACTTAGTATCCATCAAAAGATTACAGAGATAAAGGGGCATTTCAGTGCAACTGCATCTATTTTGCATATATTTACGTCCTTGTCTGTGACGCGGAGATGTATATAAGCATCCCTGCATTTCTTGTCACTATTTGTGAGATTGGACATAGGTGGGACTGCATTAAACAACATTCACCAAGTGACAGAGACTCAGTTTCATTCACTGTGTACATTAGCCCACCATATATCAAATATTTTCTATACCCACTTATTCATAGTTAAGGTCATGGGGAAACCAGTGCCCACTGAAAGCACAGGCTGAAAAACAGAAACACACACACACACAAATTTAAGGACAATTTAGAGACACCTGTTAGCCTAACACATCTTTGTCCTGTAGGTGTAAACCTGAGAACCCACTAGGACATAGCGAGTACAAGAAAACTGCATACAGAATGGACAGAGGACACCCTAGCTGACAATCAAACCCTGGACCTCTTGAGGTGAGGTGGCAGTACTATCCACTGCACCACTGTGGCACCCAACCTGCATAATCAAAATAAAAAAAACAACTAATTAATTATAATTCATTGATAATTTTATTGATCCCTGTAGGGAAATTCTTATTATTATGTAATAACATACTCGATGGAAAGAAATCCCCAACCAAAGCTAGGTTTCTTAGTTATTCACACTCACACCCGCACTGAGACAAAATAAAACACACATTTACCAACGTTATAGAAAGCACCATTCCTCTCTGATTCACGTGTCCAATAGGTTCATCCTCCTCAGAGAGACGCCCGCTGAAAAACCTGAAAGAGCTCTGGTTATAGAAGACTCTATAATAAAGGCACGTAAAAGTATCTAGGTCTTCAGGGGAACCAGAAGCATTAGTAAAGTGTTTACGGGGAGCCAGGGCACCAGACATAGCAGGTAATCTTAGGATCTTAGGCAAGGGCAGGTTCTCTAAGATGATATACGCCTTTGTCAATCAGAGCGTACTAAGAGTAATATTATAGAGGTGTGTAAATTAGCGAAGGTGATGTCCGATGAAGTAATCTGCTCTGGCCCCCTCCCTAAGTGGCGTGGTGATGTAACTTACAGCAGGTTAAAACATGTAGGCTTCATAGATAATTGGAGTAATTTTGAGGGTAGGACTGGCCTGTTAGGGTGGGATGGTAACCCATCCCACTTGGGAAGGTGCTGCATTCTTATCCTGTAGTATAGGACGTAGTCTTAAAACAGGGCTTGTCAAACCATGACAGTCCAGAGCCAAGGCCAGGGAGCAGACAAACAGGCTATTCTGACCGTTTGCTAGCTGCTTAGAGTCGTCACCTAGGCTTCACCATATTGAGACAGTGTCTGTTCCCCGGGCTAAACCAAAATTCAGAAATTTGAAGAAATAGAAGAAATAGAAATACACAAAAACTTTATTCTAATAACTTAATAAATATTAAACTAGACAGTTGTGATAATACAGCCTGCACCGTTGACCTGAATATGAGACTATTAAATATTAGGTCTTTAAATTCTCCCAGCGTTCACACGGGTTTTCTATCGCATTCCAATTACATATATACTAGGCTACTTGGTGTGGAATTGCGCCCTATATTGGGTTGTTTCTGCCCTTGTACCCAGAAGTGTCAGATGGACAATGGTTATCCCACAAATGATGGATGGATGGATGGATACTTTCAACAGATATTGGGTATTCTGCATTTGTTGGTTGTAACAAGTGGTTATTTGAGTTACTGTTGCCATTCTATCATCTCGAACCCTTATTATGTTATGAAATTATTAAATGTACCCTTATTATTAATGAAATTATTAGATGTCAATATATCTACCTTAGGCCAGAGATTATCATACTTTAATCCACTCATCGTGAAAATCTGCAACATCTATATTAGATCCCATACCCACAACTTTACTCAAAAATGTACTACCAGAAATAGTCCAACCTTTCATTAAAATGATCAATTCCTTTGTTCCTAAATCCATGTTCCTAAATCATGACAAGGCCATGATTACCACTGTGAGACATCTCCTTTTCTCTTTACAATAGTCTGTAAACGTCTGGGGACTGAGAAGACAAGTTGCGCACGTTGAGGGATAGGAATTTTAACCCGTGCTCGTCTAATGTAGGATTCTAGTTGCTCAACTGTCTTATTTCTTCTTTGTCATATCTTAAATTTTATGATGCGTCAAATGTTTTCTATGGGTTTAAGTTTAGTGCCCGGCCATGATGCTGGAATTGATGCAGTGTGTGGATTGCCATTGTCATGTTAGAAAATGTAAGGTCTTCCCTGAAAGAGATGTCATCTGAATGGGAGCATATGTTGCTCTAGAACCAGGATATACTTTTCAGCATTGATAGTGTCCTTCCAGATGTGTGAGAAAGCTGCCCATGCCACCCACACTAATGCAACCCCATACCATCAGGGATGCAGGCTTCTGATAACAACTTGGGTCGTCCTTCTACTCCTTAGTCCTAATGACACAGCTTCCCTAATTTCCATAAATAACCTAAAATTTTGATTCGTCTGACCACAGAACAGGCGCCACAGCCCATTTTAAGTTTGTACCAAAGAAGACGTCTGTGCTTCTGGATCTTGTTTAGATACGGATTCTTCTTTGAACTTTAGAGTTTAGCTGGCAACGGCAGATGGCACAGTGAATTGTGTTCACAGATAATGTTCTCTGGAAATATTCCTGAGCCCATTTTGTGATTTCCGAATCAAAAGCATGCCTGTATGTGATGCAGTGCCGTCTAATCACAGGCACCCAGTATGGTTTTCCGCCTTCGACCCTTACGCACAGAGATTCCTTTAGATTTTCTGAATTTTTTGATATTATGCAATGAAGATGATGATATGTTCATACTTTGCAATTTTACACTGTTAAACTTCTTTCTGATGTCGCTGAACTATATATTGTCAGAGAATTGAGAGGGTCCTCCTCCCATCTTTACTTCTGAGAGCCCCTGGCACTCCTAGATGCTCTTTTTACAACCAGTCATGACCTATTGCCAATTTGTACTCCAGTTGTTTCTTTTTCGCACTTTTAACTTTAACAGCTTATTAATGCCCTGTCCCAACTTTTTTGAGATGTGTTGCGGTCACGAAATTTCAAAATAGCCACTATTTGGCATGAAATTTTAAAATGTCTCACTTTCTCACTTTTTATCTCATTTTTTGAGATTTGTAAATTATTGTATTCTGTTTTTATTTACAATATGTACTTTGTCCCAACTTTTTTGGAATCAGGTTTGTACTTATCCACTTGTAACGGTGTGCAGGTCATCTTGTGAGGTAGACAGGGAGCAATCGGGGTTATGTGTGTGTTTCTTAGTGGATATTCAACTGTGAAAGTAGAGAGTAGGGATCACACCAGGGACCTTTTGGTATAAAGCCTTTTACCCTGACCATTAGGTCATGTTTACATTTTTAAATAAATAATTAAATATGAAATGTAAAAAAAATGAGATAAGAAATTTTATATTGTCTGAAAGCCACCATTAGGGCCCAACAAAACCCAGAAGCTAGCAGTGATCCTTCCCATATAGCCGCTCATGTACAGACTCCGATCCCAGCTTCCCCGGAGTACTACTGTTTGCACTGCACACACATGTTTTGAGTTAGTTTTGTTTTGTCAGTTTGCATAGATGCCATGTTACTTTTAACATATCCCTGAATGTTTATCTGCGTTATGCTCAGTTAGCTCTTGTATTTTCTTGCCACTGTCACTGTGAAGTCCGTGCTTTTGTTTTTTTGCCTGTACATGTCTTAGGAATGTAGAGGAAGCCGGAGTACGTGGAGAAAACCCAGGCGAACACAAGGAGAACATGTAAACTCCACATAGAAATATCTCGAGTCGCCCCACCCGGGGCTCGAACCAAGGGATCTTCTTGATGTGAAGCCACAGTACTATCCACTGCGTCAAGTGCCGCCAAAATAAGGAATTTTCCCGATGTCAAATAAAGATGTAAAGTAATAATGCACAATCACATCAATCACTGAGTAATTTTCCTTATTATCCTTGAGCAAGTGTTTATTCGTGTATTTGGGCGTGATGATGAGATTTACACGTGTCCCTGTATCTCCTGTTTGAGAGAACAGATGAATGCGGGACAAAAAAAAAACCAAACACGGTCTGCCAAGTGACAGAGACTAATCCCCGCCAGCTTCATCCCTGCTATACATCACCCCACTACGCAGCACGCCATATCAGTCCATCCCTCCCGCTGATGATCCGCCGGCTGCACGCTCCTGCATGATGCTAATAACAAATTAGCCTGTTTGTAACAGGAAAAACAAAACCATCAGCATGAAGGGGTGAGGAGACACTTGAAGGTTAATTGGAAGCAGACCCTCAGTAAATGTCAATGGAAATTTAGGGTCTGCCACCCTGCGATCAACTCTTCAGAGTGATACGTGGTGAGTTAGGTGGATGGTGAGGCAGTGACTCTTTCGGGGCAGATTTAAAAATATTTGTAAGATACTTTGAGTGATGCAGTGTTCACCTTTTAACTGGATGCTTGTAAATTAATAACTGGATATGATTCATAGCAGAATGCTTTACACACACAGTATACACTCATTTTGTTGATGTGAAAGGTCAGGGGAGAATAAGCAGACTAGTTCGAGATGATAGAATGGCAACAGTAACTTAAATAACCACTTGTTACAACCAACGAATGCAGAATGCCCAATATCTGTTGAAAGTATCCATCCATCCATCCATCCATCCATCATTTGTGGAATAACCATTGCCCATCTGACACTTCTGGGTACAAGGGCAGAAACAACCCAATATAGGGCGCAATTCCACACCAAGTAGCCTAGTATATATGTAATTGGAATGCGATAGAAAACCCGTGTGAACGCTGGGAGAATATACAATATCCACAAAGGAATTTCCCCTGTCATTCCATCCAGGGATCAAACCTGGGACGTACTTGCTGTGAGTCGACAACACTACCCATTTCACCACCGTGCCGCCCCCTCTTGACTGTATTCCACGAATAATTAAGGCAGTTCTGAAAGCAAAAGGTGGTCCAACCTTTTACAAGCAATATTAGCAGTCGCTATCTCTCTAGAGTAGCAAAACACAGCTGGACTACAGTAAACCTGTTGTCCTATGCACGCCTCTATCAGTGAGGCAGAGGCACTGGATGCCTCACCTCGTGCATTTTCAAGGCAGTTTTTTTTCACATCTGTAAGATGGCGTGTGTTAAACGTTGAAAGTATTCGCTCACCTGCCTTGACTCACATATGAGCAAATCCACATGGTTCAATATGACGTCGGCCCACCCTTTGCAGCTAGAACAGCTTCAACTCTTCTGGGAAGGCTGTCCACATGGTTAAGGAGTGTGTTTATGGGAATTTTTAACCATTCTTCCAGAAGCGCATTTGTGAGGTCATAGTCAAGGTCATCCACACTCGACTCGATGTCATCTATGTCTTTATGGACTTTGCTTTGTGCACTGGTGTACAGTCATGTTGGAAGAGAAAGGGGTCAGATCCAAACTGTTCCCACAAAGTTGGGAGCATGGAATTGTCCAAAATGTCTTGGTATGCTGAAGCATTCATACACCTGTGGCCATGGAAGTGATTGGAACACCTGATTCCGATCATTTGAATGGGTGACCAAATACTTTTGGAAATATACTGACATCTGTTAAGTATTTACTTTAGGAACTACGACCTGTCTGAGAACGGAAATCCAGTCTAAACTGGATATGTGAGAAACCCAGACTTCCTTAAAGCACTGTAGGAATTAAATGACAGATGTACAAGTATGTTCAAGAAAGTGAGTTTTACTGGCAAATGTCCAAATGATAAAAAATAGATAACAAAGAGGAAGTGGGAATATGATGGGATGACTAAAATTGGCCAGAAAGATGAGAACAAATGGCCAGAAGAATCTGGCACTGATGCATTTTTCCTGCCATCAAAGAAACATGCCCAGGGCATTTTGGGTTTAAAGTCAGCCTGGAGAGATGGAGACACTCAATCGAAGCAACGCCATCAGCCTGATGTGCCAGAGGTGCCTCGAACCTGTCCAAAGCAGCCCGAGTGACAGGTGCTGTCAATATATCGACGCCCTGTCAGGAAGTCTGTTACAGCCCTCTGCCGCATGCAGCTGATGAACTGCCAGGTCCGTCACATGCCAAGCCTTTGCTCCTTCTCTCCCTTCCTCCATCCTCTTTCTCTTTTCTGTCTCTCCCTGTCTTACTTTCTCAATAATCCTCTAATGTGGCCTGCTGGAACTGGCGACACCGTCGGCGACGAAATGGAAAACACCTGTCCCGTTCAATCTGCCGCAGCATCCTCGCAGACAGATGAGCAAGAATTCCAACAGGTAATGAAGACTGAGGACGATTGAGTGCCAAGAGAAGACGGAGGTAAGGTAAAAAAAAAGAAACTGTGTGTTTGTGAGAGAGAAAGAGCGAGAGAGAGAGAGAGAGAGAGAGAGAGAAAGAAAACAACTTTATATCAACACTCAAATCTCGGCTTGTTAATTAATCCTGCAAACAACAGTGTTTCCGCAGCAACTGCAGCAGTCAAAGGCAGTTAAGCTCACCAGGTCGGCACACATGCTGATCTCACACGCCTGCGGTCACCCGGAGACTCGGCATTGTGTGGCTGGCACTAACACTAATTACCCCGGACATGAATGGCAAACTGAACAGAGGGTGTTGACTTTTTTAAAGTGATCACCATGACAATCGTTCAGCAAATATGAAAACCGATGACAATACATGTCCTAATCACGCTGAGCCAGTGAGGCTGAAAACAAACCAGCGAAAACACTTTAATGAAGCATGATAATGAAAGTGATGGCTGTATTTTTATCTGCTTCAGTGACTATCCTGCACATTTGTCTTGCATATTAAGAATCAAGTTATATCTGCATATTGGAGACAGGGTGATTCGCTACAAAGTGACCCTGATTATTCGGAATATACCAAACTCCGCAATCTGAACCAGAAAAACCTTTATCTTCTTCTCATTTCGGCTTCTGCCTTCCCCAGTGGTCGCCATAGAGAGTCACTCCTTATTGAAGAACTCGCATTATTGATTTGGAAAATGTTTTACACCGGATGCCCTTCCTGATGCAACCCGTATCGTTTACCCGGGCTTGGGACCGGCACTAGAAATGCACTGGCTTGTGCTTTATCTGAACCAGAAAAATATGCTACATAAATAACTTACCGATGTGACGCGATGGTGCAGTGAGGAGCACAATTCGGTAGGATGACCCTACACATTTCTGTGTGGAGTTTGCATGTTTTCCCCGGTTCGTGTAGGTTTCCTCCGGGTTCCTTCTGCATTCCAAACACATGGACAATGGGTTAATTGGTGTCATTAAAGTCGTCCTTATAGTTTGAATGTTTGTGTGTGCCCTATGATCGAGTGCCGTCCAGTCTATGGTTGTTCCTGCCTTTGTACCCAGTGTTGCCGGGCGGGCCCTGGCTGGCCCGTGACCCTTTGTTAGGTTAAGTGGACGATAATGAATCGCATGGATGAATGCTTCAGTACAGAATGATTTTATATTTTAAAACCTTTTCAACTAGGGCGACACGGTGGCACAGTGGATAGAGCTGTAGTCTCTCAGCAAGAAGATCCCGTGCTGGCACGGGTTTTCTCAGAGTACTCCGGTTTCCTCCTGCATTTCCAAGACATGCATGATAGGTTAATTAGTGTCTTTAAATTTACCATTAGTGCATAAATGTGTGTAATTGTGTGTGTGTGTATGCCCTATGATGGGTTGGTGCCCTGTCAAGGGTTCTTTCTGTCCTCGCATTCAGAGTTGCCGGGTGGGCACCGGCATCCCTATGACCCGAAAACTAGGTTTAAGTGTGTATAGAAAATGAATGAATGAATGAACTTGTCAGTATATAATTTGCTGCAAAAAAAAAGGGGGGGGGGATGCTAATGCATCCTGTGTGAGAAGTGAGCATTATTGGCCAATGAGGCTGTGATTGGAATACGCGACTAGAGTTGTCCTGGATGGGACAAATCAAAATTGCCCATAAATCATGATGTCCTGGACGGTGCAATGAGATTATTTCCTTTAGCTTGTCTTGGAAGTAAAATAAATGAACAAATGATAATCAAATCAAATCAGATGTTATTTGTCACATACATAGTAATACACAGTAAAACCTGCAGTCAAATGCTTTTCGACAGTCTGCTCACATCAAAGCTATCAGTAAAGATTAAAGCTATAAAAAATAAATTAAATTAAAATTAAAAAATTGTATAAAAGTGAGAAAAATATAAAAATATGAAAATATAGAAAACCAGAATATACAGAATAGTTTGTATATATCTTCTTCTTCATCTTTCGGCTTTTCTCCCTGTCACCAGGGGTCGCCACAGCAAGTTCCTCGCATTAGGATCTGGCACATGTTTTACGCCGGATGCCCTTCCT
>JAOUQV010000018.1:1801839-1819306 GCA_028565295.1 Aspidoras spilotus | reverse complement strand
CCTTTGCTTCCTGAAAGAATCTTGTCTCGTGTTAATTCTGCCACCAACGCATCTGCTTTTGTATTATGATAAGAGTGTGTCTCAGACATCTCAGAAATGATACACACCTTTTTATGATAGGCAAAATACCCTGACATTTGTGCGTTAACCTTAAGTAATGTTCTTTATGTTGCAGCTTAGTGATGGAATTTATGACAAGGAAACAAATGAAAAATAAAACGTTCCAAGTATTAGAATATATATTATATACTGTATTTGCAGAACTCTTTATTATTATTATTTTCAGACAATAAGGAAATTATTGAGACATTATATAAGAAATTAATAAAATATAAATTTATACATACATACAGTGCATGCACTTGTTGAAAGTTTACATGAAGTCAGAATGGGAAACATAAAAGATACTGTCCTGTTCAAAATAATAGCAGTGTGTTTAAAACAACTGAGAAAAAGCTTAATACCTATAATAGTGTAGCCAAGTGGAACTGAGTGGTAGGGAATTGATTCCTTGGGGACCCAATTATGGCACCACACTTTCCCCCTAGAGGCATTTCTTTGTGAGCTGGTGTGGTAAGCAGACTTGAGGTTGTATGGAGTCCCTTGCATCCCTATGGCTTTGAATGTTCAGTTTGTTGCACAGCTGTATGGAAAGCAATGTGCTTGGGCTTAGAACACGTAGACATTGGGGGGATTGGATGCCATGTGGGATCAGTTTCTGAGCATTGTATAGTGTATTTTGATTGAGGGGATTATGCAACTTGAGAGGTTTGGTAGAGTGGCTTGTGTATTGTAGTGTATTGATGTGAAACTCGATCTGTACACATCACAAAATAAATGGCATTTTGATAAGAATGTATAAACTAGGGAAATTCTTTGTGTTCCCTGTGAGCATGGTGATTGCATCTCGCTGCAGAATCTGGCATAATTATAACAAATAGCTATAACTTATGCCTGACAACTGGTTTAAATATGTTCTGACTGGCAAATATTTAAACATAAATATTGTAAAACATATCAGCTTTATTATTTCAAGATCTTTCAGTATGAATATACATGTACATGTATACACACACACACACACACACTGCATTACATTTACAAACCTATTTCCCCAAAACACTGGTTTAATTGTATTAGTTCTGTGTGTGTCAGCTTTATTTACAGTCTATTATCAATACAACAAAAAAGGTTTTCTCAGGGTACACCGGTTTCCTCTCACATTGCAAAGACATGTCTGATAGTTTAATCGGTGTCTCTAAATTGCCCGTTAGTGTGTGAATGTGTGTACCCTTTGATAGATTGGCATCCTTTCTAGTGTTTCTGCCATCCCGTCCAGAGTTGCTGGGTAGGCACTGGTTTACACGTGACACCTAAAAGGATTAAGCTTCTATAGAAAATAAATGAATGAACAGTTGGAGAAGAAGGGGGGGGAAGGGAACTAACAAAAAAGAATAATTATTAAATATAAGGAAACTTATATTTAGCAAATAAAGGAAGAGAAACACAACTTCAGGAGAAACATCCTGACTAATAAGCAATACATTAACTACTGTATCAACTCTTACACAAATACAAAAGCATTCACAGTATAGCCTTTATATAGGTGGAGCCCCCTGGTGGTGCATTGTCCTCACTCACAGTTCTGTAATCAATACAGGAAATGACACAATAGACAAGACAACTTTTTACTACTAGGGTCATAATACACTTAAGCCATAAACAATGTTTGTAATCATGTTATATCATACACTTAAATGACTTTGTAATTGTTGGCTGCAAACGTGCTCTGTTGGATAAGGAATAAGCTGACTGGGCATCCCAATAATTTGTCAGCTGTTGAATCCCCGGGAAATTAAACCCCAGTTACTCAGGCTCATGGATTTTTCCCAGCAGCTTTCTTGTGCTTTTCATACACATAAAAAATTAAAAATACCACCACAGACAAATGTCTAGAACCCACAGTAAATACACTTCAAATTTGTGCAAGTTAAGTTGGATCGCCAAGACTTCTTAATTGTATTGTACACACCATGATGCTTGCTTAAGTTTTTAGAAAAATAAAAAAATAGGATGCTAAACAGGTTAAGAATATTCTTCTCAATAAAAAGGCATCAACAATAAAAGCTACTTCCACAAGTCCACATCACTGTGGTGTAATTTTAAACAGATGTCAAATAAACAACAACAGTAGCAAAGCCTGGATTATGGCACTTACAACCCGGAGCCTTAAGAGAACACACTTTCATTTGGGCAGCTTTCTTTTTTTAAATAGGATGCTTGTGCTTTGCCAAAGTAAGTAAGTAAGTAAGACTTTTTAAAATGCTCACAGATATTCTTGAGTGTGGTCCTATGCTCATCCCAACCTACCTAATTAACTACATCATCCAAATATGCTTTACAGTTGTCATATGATCCAACATGTTCCACATACAGAAAGTCTTTCTAAATTGTCAGTGGCATTAGGTAACCCAAATGGCAATAGTGTGTAATGTAAGGAGTGACCTGGAGTAACAAAATAATACATTTCACAATCAGTAGGTGTTAAATGCGCTTGCCCCCAGATCCCCGGACTTTACCTACTTACAGTCAATACAAAATATATAAGTGACCTCAGGTTTGGCTAATAGCAAGCAAGAAGAACTCCTAGGCTGTCACTAGATGTCACTAAATCATTATCTATAACAAAAGCAACCACATTGTACATTCGTTGACACGTGATGTGATTAAAACATCATGCATGTTGTTTAATATCATGACTAATGACATTGGATAATCGTTAATAAAACTAAACTGCATGTTTTTAAGCTTAATCTGTAAACACTTCACAATTTAAAGCTGATGGTTACATTTTTCAAAGTTCTTGGTGATATGTAAACATAAATTGCTACTGTATTTCTGATTCATTGAATATTTCTCATTTGAAAGCAGAGACAATTTTTCACCATACTGTTTAAATGTTTTTATTATAAAATTGCAGCAAAGTAAATAATAAAAATTTAAAAAGGCAAAGATGTACAATGGGTAATTTTGATTTCCTAAAGCTTTCTTACAGGTTCAATGCTTTAACACTATGCTCAATATGTTGGAACGTGTACTTTCACTGTTTATTTGGGTTTGCTTTGGGTTAGCTGGCATTCTTTTATTTTTCAAAAGCATTCTAGTGATACATACCTGTTTCTTTCTCTGTTATCTGTCTACAAACAGTACTACAGAGAGTGATCCTTACCTTGTCGCCCGCACCCGCCTGATCCACCCTGATGGTCAACTTGCTGTGAGAGCTCTCATGACTTAAAATGGCCAGTTCCTGCTGGGAAAATAGATTTACACACAACACCAAGCATACTTCTAATAAGGAAAGCAGCTTACTTTGATTGAAGCTTGAAGCACATCTTGAAAAGCGTGTGTAACCCAACAGGAAGACAGACCAGAAGTTAAAGAACAACACTAAAAGCCTATTCTCATGACATGTTAAATACAGTATGTACAATAAATCTACAGACAGCAACTACATATTATCTCAACATGAGAATCATTGACATTGTATCTACTTTAATACTGTATATTTGTCCCACACGTTTTTATATCAACTAAATTTTACTTTTGATATTAGATATTTGATAAAAGATAATGGAAAATCTAATAGCTGTTTTTAAAACAATTTATTTAATTACATTTTAAATGTTTTAATTCTTCCGGTCCCTGTGTGAAAAAAAGATTGCCACTTAGAGGCTATTTTTGATTCCCAAATTCAGTTCAGTTTCACTATTTAAAACTTAGTATCATCATGGAAGATGCAGTACAGCATGACAACGCAAGGGTTCAGTACAATGAACAACAAAACAACATGATGCACATGCACACACTGAGCTCCATCTCAGTCACATCAGTATTTGTGTTTTGATATTAGCATCACCTGTTTCCTGTTTGTCTGCTTTCTTACAGAAATAAAGATTCCAATGCAAGGTTCTAGCGTTGCCAGGTCGCCAAGTTGTTTATTGTGTACCATAGTTTATATTGTGTAGATGTGATTGTGATAGATTTACATTTAAATTTGCAGTATTTAGCAGACGCCCTTGTCCAGAGCAACTTACAAAAGTGCTTTCAGACAATATCAGTAAACACAATATCTATTCTGAATAAATAAAAAGCTAAAGCTTTTTTTATGGGGGGGAATTTGAATAAGAAAAAATGGGTTCAGTTGAGGTAAGTGCGGAATAAGTGGGTCTTCAAATAGCGTTTAAAGGTAGCTGCTGATTCTGCCATTCGAACATTGATAGATTGTGTGCGACAGTAGAAAAAATAAGTTAATAAACAACATAAAATCCCACAAGTTACTACATACTATGGTCATTTGAGGAGGCACCCACATGACAGCATTGAAAGAAGTGTAATTAGAAGACTTGTAGAGGGAGTCAGAAGACAGGAAATACAGATAATAACTTGGATCGACATTATAATGTGGACTGGTTTATTACTAGTTAGACTGCTATTGATAGCAACATGTTGCAGAGGTCATTGAAGAAAACCCATCCATGCTGCCAACCATTGTGAGGCGGTGAAGGGGTATGACATGACATAACATTAAACATTTTTATTTTTCTCGTTTGGAAATCAACCTCCACTGTAAATTAGGGCCAATAAAAAGAATTAATGCTGTAAAATCTAAGCAACATTCATTCATTCATTTATGCTTAAGCCTAGTTTTAGGACCACGGGAAAGCCAGTGCCCATCCGGAAACTCTGGGCGCAAGGGCAGGAACAACCGTAGACAGGGCACCAATACATCAAAAGGCTCGCACATACACACACACAATCACACACATCCACACTAACAGACAATTTAGAGACACCAATTAACCCATCATGCATGTCTTTGAAATGCAGGAGAATATTAGAGTACCCGGAAAAAACTTGTGCAAACACGGGGAGAACTCGCAAACTCGCACAGAAATTACCCAACCGGATCTTCTTGCTGTGAGGCCACAGCACTATCTACTGCGCCGCCCATCCAAACATCACTTTTTAACATTTTTTTTCACACCCATCTATCCATCCATCTTTTTCTGCTGGGTCATGAGGGCAAGTTTGAGCAGAGACACCCAGGCTTCCCTCTCCCTGGACACATCCAGGCCAACCGAGAAACACTGTCACTCCAGGGTGTCCTGGATCTTCCTCTGGGCTTCCTCCAAGTGGAGCATGCCTGGAACACCTCCTGGTTAGAAGTCCAAGAGGGATTTGATGTAGATGCCCGAGTTACCTCAGCTGGCCACCCTGCACTCATTGTGATTGATTATATCCGGAACAGAATCTTTCATGACCATGGGTAAGGGTAGGAATAAAGATTCAGCTTAGTTTCTTCTTTACCATTACAGACTGATAAAGCAACTGCATTAATGCAGGTGCTGCACCAATCTGCCTGTCAATCTCACTTTACATCCTCCCCTCACTCATGAACAAGACCCCTACACTTGAAGCCGTAACTCTCCCCCAACCCGGAGGGAACAAGTCACATTATTTCCGGTTTAAGACCATGGCCTCATACTTGGTGGTGATATTTTTTATTCCAGCTGCTTCACACTCAGCTGCAAACTTCCCTAGTGCATAATAAAAGTCCTGGCTCAAAGGAGCCAACAAGACAAAATCATCCACAAGCAGAGGTGAAATCCAGCGGCTAATTAACCTTTAGGTTAATTGGGTTAAAAGGTAAGTATATATCTTTTTCAGGGATTAGTGATTCTATGTGTCATTTAAAATAATTGCATTGCGATAGGGAGCTTCTATGTGGGATAAGGATAAGCTGACTGAGCATTCCAATCTCTTAGCCTTATAGTGTCAAAGCCCAGTTACTAACACTGCCATTATCCAGCAGCACGCACCCTGCCAACTGAAATATCCAGACTGATTAGTAATATTGAATATATTATTATAATATAGAATATAACATTTGCTGTGATATAACTATAATTATATATATGTATACAGATTTTATTTAAATACTGAAGCAAGATATTAAGACAATAGCCAGGAAGTAAAAGCTTGGTTGCAAATGGGTCTTCCAAATGGATAATGACTCGAAACATACTGCCAAACTGGTTACAAAGTGGCGTAAGGATAACAAAGTCAATGTTTGGAAGTGGCCATCACAAATCCCTGATCTGAATTCTATTGGAAACTTATGGGCAAAGCTAAAAACGCATGTGCAAGCAATGCAGACTACAAGCATGTATTAGTTACACCATTCCTGCCAACACGTTTGACCCAAGTTATATAGGGCAATAGTAACAACACTAATGAAATGTATGTACGTTTTTGACTTTGAAGAAAGTAATAATTATTTATTTATTTTAACGTCATCCTCAGCGCCAGTGGCTATTCTAATGACAGGAACATGGTTATACTCATACACAAGTCTCATATCACATGCAAAGTCACATATTAATACACAGGTTAATAACAATTCAGCATTTCAAATGTACCTAGCTGGATAAAACAGTATATCTGGCACCTGTATTTGACCTTTAGTTTTGATTGGTAATAAACTGCCTTTATTTCAGCATTCTGAAATACTGACTGAAGACTGACTGTTTGTAGGACAATGATTTCTGTTTGTAGTATAAATGATCAGTAGTCATTATACTGTTTATTATTAGAGACATCTGTCCTTGCTTTGTACAAATATATTATTTGTTATCATCAGGCAAGTAACATTCATGGCCATGCCATTGAGAATAGAACACAATCCAGAAGGGGCTGCACACTAGAACGGGTATCTGCAGGTGCGAAGTGCAGTTAAATACACAGAAGAATTTACCTGCGAGGATTAATTATTATTAGTTTATGCAAATTTCTCAAAAACCTTGGGTAAAGTCAAGAAATTAAGACTAAAATATTAATTTTATTTATTGTTTAACATCATTCTTAGCACCAGTGTCTATTCTAATGACAGGAACACGGTCATACTAATACACAAGTCTCGTATTAACTACTTTAAAAAATCTAAAAAAAAAAAAATAAATCTCCTGAAAGACTCAATCTCTTGTGGATTTTTTTTTTTTTTTTTTTTTTTTTAGAAATAATGATCACTTGGAGACATTACCTGTTTGAAATCGCTTCATTACAAGACCTAGATTCCCCCCCCCCCCCCAACTTTTTTAGAGGAATGTTTTGCAGGTCGGAAATGCAGGAATGGATGTTTAGTAATATATAAAATAAAGTTGAACAGAGTAAATGTAAGATGCTTAATTTTTTTATTTGCATTTCCCCAACTTTTCTGATTTGAGGTTGTAAATAGAAAATTGAGAAATGTGCTAGTTTAAAACATGGAATGATTAATACAATGATAATTAAGAACTTTTTTTCGTATCAGGGTTTCTGTGCGAGAAGTGTGCTTAGTTTAATTTTGCCATCCATCGAAGCTGTAAGGCAGGTTCCACAGTCCACAGCTGAACACCAGTCTACCGTGACCACCGGAGCTTTATGTCCTCCCAAAGACAACACACTCACCAGATCTGCATCTCCCTTATTCAGCTTCAGACACAAACACACAGAATGGTATCAAATATTACTGAATTACATTCATTAAATTATCCCTTTAAAATAACCCTATGTAATATTTTTAAAACAGTCACTACATCCTGTCAGTACTGTATTGCAAAATTTTTACCAAAAATGTGTTTCTTTCCATATATGGCCCTTGGTACAAAAAATTTAAACACCCCTACCCTTAAATCTACAGAATTATTAAAAATATATATATGTGGTGCTTAAAGGTTTGTGAACACTTTAGAATGTTCTATATTTCTGCACAAATACTGTATGAACTAAAGCATTATAAGATTTTCAAGTCCTAAAAGAAGATAAAGAGAACCCAGTTAAATATTATATTTGTTCACATATTTATTGAGGATAATGAGTCAATATTTCATATTTGTGAGTAGCAAAAGTATGTGAACCTCGATGATTATCAGTTAATCTGAAGGCGTCAGAGTCAAGTGTTTTAAATCAATGGAATGACCGGTGTGACTGGGCACGTTGTTTATTTAAAAAACAAGAATCTATCAAAATCTGTTTTTCAAAACATGTCAGTGGAAGTGTATCATGACATGAACAAAGATTTCTGAGGACCACAGAAAAAGAGTTGTTGATGCCCATCAGGAGAGAAGAGGTTACAAAAAGGTTACTCTCACCCAAAGTATTTTCTCACCCATCCAAATGATCGAAATCAGGTGTTCCTAAAATTAACCTGATAGAACATCTTTGGGATGAATTAAAGCGGAGACTGAGAGCCAGGCCTGTGACCTCACAAATGCGCTTCCCATAAACACGCTCCTAAACCTTGTGGACCGCCTTCCCAGAAGAGTTGAAGCTGAGTGGACCAAGGACATACTGAACCCTATAGATAAGCTTATAAGTGAGTCAAGGCAGGTGAGCAAATACTTTTGGAAATATAATATATATTAGTCAGAAAACAGACTCAAAAAGAAGAAAAATCCACCATAAATGTAAACCCATGCTCGTAGCAGCAACTACATCAGTTCACCTAGCTTGTTTGACACTCTCCTCTTGGATGAACCACACAGGCTTGGCTGCTGGGTGACCTTTGACTGGATGTTTGTTGATGGTTTCTTAACTCTTTTAATACTTTTGTTACTGTGTTGTGGGAACAGTCCACAAGCACAGCTGTTTCTTAAACACGGACACCTGACAAAATAGCTTATATAGTACATATATTATATTATAGTACAATACAAACAATATTAGGCAGGTGCATAAATTTGGGCACCCAAACAGAAAAATTACATCAATATTTAGTAGATGCTTCTACTGCATTACTCTCCCATAGTGTCTTTTCTTGTGCAAAGTGCGCTGAATAATTGAACGATGCACAGTGACATCATCTGCAGCAAGACAATGTTGTAAGTCATTGTAGCTGGTCTGTGGGTCGACTATGACTTTTCTCGCCATCCTTTGCCTCTGTCTGAGATTTTTCTTGGCCTGCCACTTTGGTTCTTTCTCGAACTGTTCCTCACAGTGGAAAATGACAGCTGAAATTTGAGATAGCTTTTTTAATCCTTCTCCTAAACCATGATGTTGAACAATCTTTGTATTTAGATCATGTGAGTTTTTTTGAGGCTCCCAATTTGCCACTCTTCAAAAAAAAAATGCAAAGAGGAGTAAAATTGGCCTCTTTCTCATAACTTTAACCCTTTCTCATAACTGGATTCAACTGTGTATGTAGGTCAAGTGACAATTAGCGTACAAAACAAATTTTCTCTTCCAATAATTAGTGGTAAATATATTAAAATCAATAAAAACCAAGAAGCAAAAATGAATACACCCGTCTCATTTAGTTTAAATAATTATTGCACAATTTGTAAAATCTTATAAACTTCATTTCACTTTTCAAATATCAATGTGTTCCTTTGCGGTACAATATATTTAACTGAAATTGTTCATTCCAAATTAATTGATTATTAAAAGTTTGGTAGCTAAATTTTTCATTCCACTGTTTGTGATACGGCGGTATTTCTTTAGAACGGTGGAATAGAGATAAGCTGACTGAGCATCCCAATCTCTTGGCAGCTGTTGCAGCCCTGTTTCTAATTCCCTAGGTTTTCCAGAAGCTCTCACTACAAACACTACAAATGTAAATATCCAGGCTGAATATTGTACACACAGACACATATACACACACATTCATTCTCACTCATTCACTCACTCACTCTCATTCATACCAGCTTAATATTGATCATAAACGCTGCTCATAACACAAACCGTCATTAACATTATCAATTCGGTCATTAACATTTTAAATTATATTTGTTTATATTGAAATGATAAATGTAATAGAACACACTGAGTGTGTGCATGTGTGTGCGCTTGTGTTTACCCGATAGATGACTCCTCCATTACTGGAGCACGTAAGGACATGCTGTCCTTCTGAATCAAAAGAGAAAAGTCGTCCACGAGGCACCTGGACCTGCTTATAGCCACTGTAGCCAGACAGAACAAACGGCCCCACAGCATCCTGGGATAACAGGTACTCTGACTGTTTCACACCAGATCGGTGAATGTTCCACTGGATTAACTGAAACGCATACAAAACACGCACAGAAATGTACTTTAATTTAAAGAGACTCTAAAAGATAGTGGAATTATTCTTAAAATAGTAAATAATTGGTAAATTATGCTTATGTTAGCTTAAATTAAACGTTGCATGAAATCTACAATCTAACACACCTACCTTGCCATCCTCTCCAATGCTGAACACAGTATTTTCATCATAGCTGAACTCAACACTGTACACTTCACCATCATGAGCCCTCCAACTCATTACACTTTCATACCTCTGCATGTCTGCCGAGGTGAACAAATGTTATAAAGGAACAGACATAAAAGAATGGGATAAATGTCCAGTAAGGGCAATGAGCACATTTGGAGTACAGAAAAAAGAACAAAAGTAAAAACAAAGATTTATTAAAAATAAGAGACAAAAATTGTTAGTTTTAATAAATTGTAAAAAGACTGCAGTATGCAATCAGCTTAAAAAAATTGATAATTGAATAGATGTATAGATTATTTGTTCAATTATTAAACTGAATGTTATAGCTAAGGAGGCAATTTCTTTTTCATACAGAACCATGTAAACATTTTCCTTCTCACTACATGAAACTTTTGGATTCACACTTGCAGATTCTGTAACTTGAATAATAACAACTAAATAATAATCTTACCGAACAGTCGTATGATACCATCAGCAGCTCCAGTTACCAAAAGATTTCCATTGTGGTTGAACGCAATGCAGTTTACAGCCACAGGTCCGGGCTCCAGTGCAAACTGCAGCTACAAAAAAGACCACATAGTAATGGGTCATGCACTACAGTATTTTATTTTTATTTAACTTTTATTTTACCAGGAAATATCCCATTGAAATTAAGAATCACTTTTTCAAGGGAGTCCTGGCCAATATGGCAGCAGCAAACACAAAATACACAATAAAAACACATATTATGAGAAACAATTGCAAATTGTACAATTTGCCTCAATAATGTTTAGTTCGGATGTAAAAGTTCTCAGAGAAATTAATTCAGTTAGTTTCCGGTCTTTCTGCAGCATGTTCCATGCATAAGGGGCAGCATAAACAAAGGCCTTTTACCTAATTCTGTTCGAGCAAAAAGGACAGAAAGCAACACACACTCCTGCGAACGAAAAGAATAAGATTCAATGTTTCTCGGATTGATTAACATACAAATGTATGAAGGCAACAGCCCTAAAATCGCCGTGTCAGCAGGAGTACACTAGCATGATGAAGGTAGAGGCTGAAAGAAGAAGAAGTATGATACAGAATGGTTTTGCTCCAGATAAAACAGTAGATAAACAACCCAATGGTTCTTACTTATGTCATTGGAGAAAGCTGACTCTGTGTAGCCAACCATCGCCAGACAATGACGGTGAATGGCAAGACATGATTATATTGCATAAACACAAATAGCAAACCATAAGAATAGTAGAACACAATAAAATACATCAACAACCCTTAGTATAAAACTGTGCATGAATAACCGGAACAACTTTATGGGTGCGTCGAAAACATAGTTACTACCAAGGTAGTTACCCAAGTGGAGAGGATTCTCACTATTATTCAACTATATATGGCAGACTATTGAGACACTCTCGTTAGAAAGTCATAAGCTTGCCCTGCTCAGTGCCACATTTTTACCTATGCTTTGCGGTTTAGCATGCTGCATTTACCAATTATTCTACACTGCCTCGCTAAAAAAGGTCACCACCTGGATTTAACAAACAAATTCTTAAACCCCAATAAGAATCTATAGTGTATATACTATGTACAAGAATTGTTGCTAATTATTTGCTCTGGATGAACAGCAAATCAAGCAAAATAACCGATGTTCTATGATCATTTTGATTTGATATAAATATTTTTTTTATATAAATGATATTTAAGCTTTGTCCCGTTATTGTTGTAATATTTAAAAACAATTGACGTTAAATGAAATTGTCTACTATAAACTAGAAAAATGTCCTTAATGACCGTACACTTCGTAGGCCCAATATATTCATTGTATAGCATGAATCACAGGATAAAATTTGAACCAGATTTAATTTTCAGTGATCTGAGGAGAGCATCAATAACTGGATTCGTTTCTGATTAATACATTTCACAAAGACAATAAAAAAAACAATGTTTTCAAAAGCTAGATCATAAATCAAATTAATCAAGTCTCTAAAGATCACTCAAACTCTACTTGGTTTCTTGTCTGTTACATTCACTTGCCATTTTATAGGTATACCTGGCTAGTTAAAGATGGGGACCCCTTTTGCCTTCAGAACCGCCTTAATTCTTCATGGCATACTTTCCACAGATATGGCATTCTGAATTATTTGGTTGTAATGAGTGGTTATTTGAGTTACTGTTGCCTTTCTATCATCTAGAACCAGTCTGCCCATTCTCCTCTGACCTCTCACACAACTGCAACTCACTGGATATTTTCTTTTTCTGACCATTCTCGATCATTTAGAACAAAAATAATTCTAACTGATTATAATATACTTAGCCTCACTCCATTCAAACTAATGATTTGAGGCAAGACAGGATGATGGCCTATGTAGTAGCTCACTAGTTTTTGAAACTATTAATGGGGTGTAAATAACACAATTCTACATCAGTCACATTCCATCACATATGCAGAATAACAGCCAAAGTTTATACCTGTTGTTTGACTGTCTTAGTGTCCCAGAGCAGCAGTTGTCCAGAGATGGGTCGTGTAACATGCGGTGCTGTTTCAGAAAAGCTGCCTGAACGAGGCACAGGAGCTGCTGCTGAACACACAAATGATGTTCCATTGGGACTGCAGGCCAGTGATAGTATCCTGAAACACACAAATATACAGGACACCTGGAGTCTCCAAACTATGGTCCAGCAAATTTCCAAAAACATAACAGAATATGAGCACTGCTCGGTGAGGACTGGCACAGTGCTGTAACCTCACAGCAACAAGGACTCGGGTTTGATCTCTAGGTGGGGCAACCTGGGATATTTCAAACCGGGAACCTTCCGCTTGCAAGGTTGGTTCCTTAACCATAAACCTACGACTGCCCCCATGTCTTTGGAATACAGTAAACCGGAGTAGCCGGAGAAAACCTGCACGAATACAGGGAGAAAATCCAAACTTCACACAGAAATTTCATGCTTCAAACCCGGGATGTTCTTGCTGTGAGGCCACAGCATGTATCCACTGAAATGTATGAAATGTATAGCCAAAACATTCCCCCCCCCGACTCCCATACTGATGTGTGCGTGCACGCACTGTGTTTCTGTGTATGACAGATGTTGCTCCCACTGCACCACCGTGCCACCATGATTGAATTAATTGGTAAATTATTTAACCAAATGAGTAAAAATAGTAAAAATATTGCCACAGGTGAACAAAGGGGAGATCAAAGTTAGTGAGAACAAAAAATTTCAGATGGGAAAATGAATAATTCAGTAAAACCAAGGTGTCTATTTGCTTAGTTACTAAAATTTGTTTGATTTTGTTTTAATCTAATTAAGTGGCCCTTAAGTGGTCATTCATATATTTTTGCTTATATGGTCCACAGCACAAAAAGTCTAGTAGCGTGCACTTTACAGCATACATCAAATCATACGAATACTATATTTCTGCTCAATGCTTGATTCCAATAGGTCTATAAGAGTAGCTCATTCTTATACAGTAACTCAACATGAAATTGTATAGCAGATGCTCTACATAAAGATATTCAGATATGTTAAATTGTAGATACAATGATGCTTATTTAACCATTTGCTTATTTAACTATGTATCAGTCAGAGTGGCAACTACATTAATTTATTTATTATATTTATTATATTTATAATTATTAATTACATCATCTTCAGCACCAGTGGCCATTTTAATGACATGAACAAGTTCATACTCATATGAAAGTTTCATCTTATACAAAAGTGACACATCTATATGCATTTTCAATTCACCTAGCATGCAGGTCTTTGGCCTGTAGGGAAAACCCGGAGAATCAAACAAGGGGAGAACATGCAAACTAAACACAGAAATTTCCTACATCACCCCACCCAGGGATCAAACCCGACTCCTTCTTGCTGTCAGGCCAAAGAACAATCCACTGCGCCACCCAGCAACTATATCAAAAGTTGTGCAACATAATTTCTTCAGGATAAAGAATATTCTTTCAGCTTTAGCCAACCAGGGATCACCAAAGCGAGTCACTCGCATTATGATCTGGCACATGTTTTACGCCAGATACCTTTTTTAACACAACCGTCATGCTTTCGGGCTTAAAATCGGACCATTTAGTGTCCATATCACCTAGAAACCAGGTCTTTTGACTGTGGGAGAAACAGGAGAACCCAGAGGAAACCCACGCAAACAAGAATAGAACATGTAAACTCCACAGAAAAATTTCCCAGGTTGCCCCAAAAAATGTTTTAACACTTTTTTAAACATCTAGAAGAACTGATCTGTCCTGCAGAAAACTCAAGATACTTACCGTGGATGAACCTCATCTATGGACATTTCATACAGATTTTTCTTGGCTTCAGTATCATAAAGCTTCACTGTGCCAACTCCACTGCCCAACAACAACTGCAGAGAAAACACAATTTACCACTTCTATCACCACCGGGTCAAACCTCATAGCAAAATAATAATAATTATAAATGTAAGGAGTTTTTCTTTTAATATCACAAAGTACAAACTGCTTAAAGCAGAATTACTATCTAAAAATATCAAATAACACTCGAAAGTGCAGTTCCTGCAGAAACTGCGATGTGTGTTGCTCCTTGGGTTTGAATGAAGTCTTTAAACGCACATGAGAGTAATGTTAAATGCAGTTAAAATTACGTCCATATCTCAAATGATGTGTCATTTTCTTGAATCTTTTGCTACTTTAAACATCGAGTACTGTAAATATTTGTTTTACACATTGTTATATATTAAATGTATAGCCAAAGCAGTTCCCCCCCTCTCATCCCCATACTGATGTGTGCATGCACGCGCTGTGTTTCTGTTTATGACAGATATTGCTCCCTAGATTTCATGCCTTATAACTGAAAATCTAAAGCAGGTAAACAGGTAAATGTTTACAATGTTTTAAAGACGATTTCACATTTAAAACAGGAGAAAATAAGCCGAATAATAGCGATAGGGCACGCTCAACATGGGTGGAATTTTCCCATCACTTAACGAAGAATTTTGTGCGAGACAGATGTTAAATATATGTGTATTGACCAAAAATGGCAGAGATATGACAGTTAAAAAAAAGGTAAAATCAAAGATGTTAGTATTGGTTTTGTGAAAATTTAACATGGAGGTCTATGGGGATATTTAAGGAGGTGGGTCTGATCAAATGATCATAACTCGATAAGGAATATATCAATCAATTAGATATTTATACAGATTACAGGGGAGACCCTGTAAGAGTCTAGAGTGTAGCTAGAGTGCTTTGATCTTGTATATCACCGCTGTGAATTTTCAAGAGTGCTACAGAGTGAACAGAGAGTGCAATCAATCTGTATTTTGACAAGACGGGTCAGACTAGAAACCAGGTCAGATCATGTTCGTTGTTCTAGCTCAAAAACCGACTGAGTTATGGCATAGTCTGCGCATTGTTAAGTCAATAGGGAATTTTGGACACAAAAATGGGCACGGTGGTTAGAGATTTATATTAACTGTGAACGAACACACTCCCCTGCCCCCCCAAACATTCCTGGTTTGCGCATCTGCAAGTATTAGCATGTACAAATTAAAGAAAAATTATATTATAATTCACTTTTTAGAGCCATAAAACGCTTACATGGACACAACCAGCCTCTCAATATAGAACATAGGTGCCTGGTTCAATCTCTCATCAAACATAAGCACAAATGGTCCAGGATTACTAAGTGCAGAAGTCAGTCAGTGCTTGAATTATGGCTTACAAATATTATAATGTATCTGGTTTTGTCTGAATGTTTTAGCGATTTATAAATAAAAAAAAACATTGCTGCAAAGATCTCTGATTCCATTATGAACAGTATAAAAAGAGGGAAAAAATTTAAATTAATTAATTAGTTCTCACCAGCCGGTCTGGTTTTGTCGCCCATTCCAGTGAGAGCAGAGGCGCTTTGGACATTATGGTGGCTTTTGTCTGCATAATGGGGTTGAAGGACCAAACTTTCACTACGCCATCAACATCAAGACTTGCCACTTTTCTACCTGAACTGTCCACTCTGTGCAAAACATTAACATGAAAATGTAAATCATTTAGAGGCTATAATGTGCAGAAGCAAAAGCCATTACAGTATACTAAAAATAAGCTTGGTATGTTAGCATATAACTTCAAGAATACTAGGTTAAGGTTTTGTCTGGGTTGGGAAAGAAGATTATAATTTAGTTATAATTCAGAACATTCCTGAATAATAAAATATTGTCCTGTATTTGCAGAACATTTGCAGCTTTAATTGCAGCCAAAGGTGTATAAAAATAAATAAATCAAAGGAATGTATTTAACAAATACCATTTAATTTCCCCATTTGATACTACAAAATGTAAACAGTCTGTATACAACAGTCTGCATACTTACAGTATATGTACATAAGAACTAGGTTCCACTCTAACAATCTCCACCTACCTGCAGTGCATGATGGAAGAATGATGTTCTCCATACTCCTCTTGACCAAGTTTAATAAACGGTTGCTCAGCACCAGACCCACCCGCTTCACAGATAGCTGGTGACTGTCTGGTTGGTGAGTCAGCTGTATCACAATGGCCCTCGATTTGACCCTCAGTTTCAGAAATCTCAAACTTCTTTTCAGAGCTCTATAAAAGCAAGCACACTGTCACATTTTTTACTTAGTTTTATTCACAGTCTAGTGTAACACATTCTTAACAATATTATTTCTACAGCAGTCATGAACATGAAGACAATATTGTGCCATCTATGATTTATTTGAACAATTCTGCAGAAGAATGAGCGGATGGCACAATTCTTTAATTTCCCCCTAATATTTGGTCCTGGCACGGATCTGAGTGTCAATAATATTAAGCATATTTTCGATAGGGCTGAGGTTAGGACTGGGAAGGCTGCTCTAAAAGCTTAATCTTAGCCAACTCTATCTATTCCACAGCTAACTGATGGTTCAGTGAAACAGCTGATGGTTTGACATTACGTTGGGCAATGTTTTCTTCCTCTACAATTATTCAATACATACTGTACAGGTTAATAGAACCACTGGCAGAAAAAGCATGATTGTTGTACTACTGTGAAACAAACACCCTCAGAAATGTATGCATCAAAATTTTAGGTTTTTATATGTACTGTATCTGGAAAGGAGGGGAATGAAAGTCAACACGTGTAAGACAGAATACATGTGTGTGAATGAGAGGGAGGCAGGTGGAACAGTCAGGCTACAGGGAGAAGTGGTCACAAA
>JAOUQV010000018.1:1752234-1765250 GCA_028565295.1 Aspidoras spilotus | reverse complement strand
TGGCCACTATCCTGCAAGAAGAATGGCTTAAACTCCCTCTGACCACTGTGCAAGACTTGTATGTGTCATTCCCAAGACGATTTGATGCTGTATTGTCCGCAAAAGGAGGAACTACTAAATACTAAATTATTGTGGTCTAAAACCAGGTGTTTCAGTTTTAATGTCCAACCCCTGTAGTGTCAATCAAAGTGCTGCACAAAAAAATCGATGAAAAACAAAAGATATAAAATAAAACAAGATTAACCAAACCTGGTTAGAATCCAGCAAATACAACCTGCCAGATATAATATTTAAAAAGATCAAATCGCCTGAGATGATAAATGTGTTTTTTGGTTTGACTTGAAATGATCTACGGTAAAGGATTCCGGTATGTGGGTTGGGAGACAATTCCAGAGTCTTGGTGCAGCTCCAGAATCGCCCTTGGTCTTCGGTCTCCTCTGTAAGACTAACAAGAGCAGCTTAACTAAAAACGAGATCCAGAAGGAGCACAGACATGAGGGCTCCCTGAGACCTGAAGCATCAAAACATCTCAGTTTACCAACACTAGTGTAAAAATATGGAGGGAGTAGACAGGTATGTGGAATTAATTGGAGCTGTAGACAGATGGATGGATGAATTAATTATTATGCTGGATGTGTTCATAGATGGGGTTAAACTGTAGGAGGTGTGGTTTGTTTGGGTGTTATGGATGGCTGGAAATAATTGAATAATGAGGAAATAGATTGATTGGTGTAACTTGATGATTGGATGGAATATATTCTTAAACTGGATGTGTTGATAGATGGGGTAGGGCTTGTGATTCGTAGGGTGGTGAAATAGATGGATGGATTGATGGAATTAATGAATAGGCCAAAGGTTGAACGTATATTTAAACAGATGTGTGGGTAGACTGGGTTATACAAAAGAAGGTGAGGTTATGGGATTAACTGGGAGGATTAACAGATAAATACCTTTCTGTGGTTAGAAAAGTGATTAGTCGATGGAGATTCGGATTATTGGTTGGACTATTGGTCGGATTATTGGTCGGATTATTGGTTGGATGGATAAATGGATGCAGTTAAATGCAAAATTTGAGACATGGTTACATGAATATAGTTGATCAAATGAATAATGTGATTAGTGGATGGATGGTTGGATTATTGGTTGGATTATTGGTTGGACTATTGGTTGGACTATTGGTCAGATTATTGGTTGGATTATTGGTTGGATGGATAAATGGATGCAGTTAAATGCAAAATTTGAGACATGGTTACATGATTATAGTTGATCAAATGAATAAAGTGATTAGTGGATGGATGGTTGGATTATTGGATGGACTATTGGTCAGATTATTGGTTGGACTATTGGTCAGATTATTGGTTGGATTATTGGTTGGATGGATAAATGGATGCAGTTAAATGCAAAAGTTGAGACATGGTTACATGATTATAGTTGATCAAATGGGTGGATAAAATAAATTCATAGGTTGGATGGATAGATAATTGCGATGATTTTTGATTTATGCTGCTTATAATTTCAAATTAACCTCCTCTAAGGTTTGTTATTTAGTAATCATATTTTTAGTGATATGTCATATGCGTCTATCTGAGCATGAATGCAATATTTAATGCATTTGAAGTAAATCTAGGCCAAAATTCAGGTTGTCATTGTGTCTGAATGATGTCACTTCAGAAAATGGCAAAGAAATTCTCTGATTGCTTCACCATGTCAGATTCACCACTAATATTTTTAATATTAATAACATTCATTCATTTATTCATTCATTTATTATCTGCCGCTTAATCCACAAGAGGTCCATCCAGTGCCCATCTAGTGCATGCTAGGCCATATTAATAATTTGACCTTCGCAATACCTGCTTAATGAATGTGATTGACCGGGTGTCTTGACACAAGTGGCATTCATGATTCACATTTTAAAATATTTTCTGCTGTTCTAGTGCATGGGTGTCAGATGGGAGTGTGTGAGGAACAGTCCAGAGGTAAACTAGCTAATGCAAATGATGTACTATTAATATGTTAATTTGTGTTTTTTTATGCAAAATAATTTGCTCTGGTCTGATATACACCATTGAATAAATGTATAAAATATTACGACCCTATAGGGTGGCAGGTTGGCACCGTGGATAGTGCTGTCACTTTATAGAAAGAAGATCCTAGGTTTAGTCCCTGAGTAGGTTTTGTCAGCATGGGTTTCTTACAAGTTCTCAGAATTCCTGCCATAGTCCAAAGAACTATGTGCTAGGTAAATTGGAGATAGCAAATTGACACTGAATATGAGTTTGCTCCACTGTGCATCTTCTAGAATCTGCTACTGTTCTTCTGTAGACGTTGACTGTCACACTTGCTTTTTATGCAGCAATACCTGTTAGCATTCATTATGTTTTATATAATTATAAAAATATTTCTATCAAAATGTATAGTAATAAAATACAATATGGTGTCTAAGACTTTTGCACAGTACTGTTTAAACTATTTGTTATAAGGCACTTTACACCCGGGTTCAGTCCCCGTGTGGGAAACCTGGGAGATTTCCGTGTGGATTTGAAAGTGAAAGTGATCCATTTTGCCACTATGTTTGCACACAGCGGAATTTGTCCTCCGCATTTAACCCATCAGTGCAGTGAAACACACATATACACACACTGGTGAAACGAGCACACGTACCCGGCACGGTGAGCAGCCGTGCACAGCGCCCGGGGAGCAACAGGGGGGGTTAGGTGCCTTGCCCAAGGGCATTTCAGCCGTGATTTGGCGTTACTAGGACCGGGACCTTCCGGTTGTAAGGCAGGTTTTCTTAACCACAAGCCTACAACTGCCCTTCATAAATTGATAAATTGTGTTACAAAAACCTGTAGAAACCAATTGTCGTGGCACATATAAAAGGTTACCTACCATTCTTGTTTCCAGCGGACTCTTCTCTGGGATCCCGTTACTCAGCTTCTCGGTCAGGTGGTCAAGCTTACTGCTTTCTTCTCTATATCTCTGGATGTTTTCCCCGAGCATGCTTAGTAGGGCGACGAGGGCCTGTTCACGAAACTGAAGCTGCTCCGCCTGGGCCGCTTTCCCTACCAAACACTTATGTAGGTCACGCTGGTTCCCAGAAAAGTACTGTAAAGCAGAAAAAAATAAAATCTGATTGTTAGTTGTATAGAATTTAGACAGAAGGATCCTCCATTCCAGGTGCATTCATAGGAATTGTTTTTACTGTTAATGAAAACCTTACATGCGTTTTAAATAAGAATAAACTAGATATTACACATAATAATCACTGATCTTTATTAATATTCTGTAATGGAGGGGTTAAAATAAAGCACTTATTTTAATCAGACTTTAATTATAGTTTAATTTGAACAAAAGTAAATCGATGGGAGCATAAAAATAAATTTAAGATATATGACCAGATGGTCAGTGTTCAGAAAACTGAATACATATAAATGCCATATAAAATAATCAGGGCAGAATAGTAGAAAAGTGCTAGTGCTGTTACCTCACAGCAAGAATGATCCAGGGTTCAATCCCATTAAATTATTTTCATGTTACTCCAGTTTTCCCATCCCAAAGACACGCAGCTAGGTAAATTGATGTCTCTAAAGTAGCCCTTTGTGTGTGAATGTGTGTAACTGTATGCGGCCCAACAATGGATTGGTGCCATATCTAGGGTTGTTGCTGCCCTTACACCCAAAGTTCCTGGGTGGGCACAGGCCCTTGTGGATTAAGTGGCAGAATGAATGATAATGCTCCTTATAATTTCTTTGCTGTATACAGATAAATTACAAAATTGATATGTAGATGTGGTGGTGTTACTGGTACTGGTATCTTTAGGAGTATGTATAATAGTGTCTAATTAATAAAAATGAGTGCTTGGTATAAACACTTGACTAGTGAAGTGTGTTAGAATGTGTTTATGTTCCTGCATCTTTTGCTTCTGTGCACCGACACACTAACAAATCTGTATCACTTCAGGATTGTTTGTAATATAGCAGTAAAAGACTTGACTATAAGATACTCACAGGGCTGATCTTTGAAGTTACACCTCTCTGCAAACCTTCAGCTTCAGTCTGTAGACTCTCTGAACCTGCTGCCTCACAAGTCAGGCTCTTTCTTTGTAGTCGCACAGATGTCAATCTATCACACACAAACAAGCAAATGTGAAAACTAAAAGCGGATATTAACATGTACACAATAACCTTTCTCTTACACATTCATACACAATTCTATGTTTTGTCTCTGCGTATTGTTACTGAATAGCATTTTTATAAAGTAGCTGTATTTCAGATAAATATAACATACATGCAAGGTTCAACTCAATGAGAATAGGTAAATCACATTCAAATGTGCTTCCACTAGAGGGCGATATAAACTTACAAAACATTTCAAAAATGATTTGGTATTAATATATTCCGCAATGAGTGTGTTACAAGTTCATGTTTGTGTCTTTATAATGACAGTAACAAAGGTGTAAAGACAGGCGTGAAGAAAGAAAATGGCTTTAATTCTAGACAACTAATTTCAAAAGTACACAAAAAGAAGAACAGTGAATGACAGTGAATATATATTAATAAATAAATAACAATCATCCTCCACTTTCCCACACTGGCCTTTATGCAGAGTTTAACAGACATTTCCAATGAGCTTACACAGCTGTATTTCATCACCGAGGCAGCTCTCTCTCTCCCGATCATACTGTATTATCTAAGGATAGCTATCACACTGGTTTTCTCACAGTACCAGTTAATCTCTCCATGGAGGAATGCTGCCGTTATACGAGTACACTTATATGATGCTCAAGTCTTGACTATAATTACAGAGACCCCCCTTATATTCTTATTATAGGTTTTATTTGCCATTTTAATTATTATAACAGACTTTTATTGAACAATACTGTAATTTAAATTAAAAAAATAACATTTTGGGAAGCACTTGATCTAAAGTCAAAAATCTCTTTCTATACAGTAGTGAAAACTGTGTTTATGATGAATTATAGGGCATAAATGATGCAGTCTGTATGCACCCCCAAACATAAAAACACATGCACACGGACAGAAACATAAAGAACGATCCCTGCTACTGAAACGAAATATGTGGATTTATCCGATTTTGCATGAAAGACCTAACCACTAAGGGATAAAAAGAATGACCTCAGACAGTGCCATTTTTCAACGCACAAGTGTGTGTGTGTGTGTGTGTGTGTGTGTAGAAGCAGAGAAAGTTAAGTGCATTAAACATAAAACCACCAGAGACCTGAAACAGTCCCTTTATCAAAAGTTCATCTTTGACTACAAAAAGCGGGATTAAAATCTGGTTCTGGGGTTTGAAACCATACTAAGCCATTATAATACTCTTTCTTCATCAACTGTCTGAACCTCCTGTTTACTTAACACAATATTATTAAACCTTTATTAAATATTTACATTGATAAACTATAATATATAAACACATAAATATATATATATGTCTATTACAAGAGAATAAATAAATGAATAGACTTCAAAAGACATCAAGAGTAATCAGTTGTCATGCACCGGGTGAATTAAACATGACATTATTCAAACCACAAAAATGTTTTGTCATCAAGTCTTCACCTGCAGCCATTATGTCATAAACTACAGACTAATGCAGGTCTCAAATCTCATCCATTGAAATCTCTAAATCATTTTCCATGTTCGCAACAACAACCTGGATCCGACTGTGTTGATTTAACTAGCACTTGGCAAGGAAAAGTCTTCAAAGCAACTTTGGATTAAACGGGCAAAAGGAGAACACACCCATTTGTTTATCAGAGGATTATAAGGATATGCTCCAGCGTGCCCTCTTTTGTCTGGTATTTGGAAATGTCCCAGGGTGAAACAGATCTACTCATCAACCATGATGCATTCAATAATATATTCAGAGATGCTGACCAGCCTTTAGATATATAATATTGGAAATGCAATTTTACTTTCTGTTTTGTTTTTGCAGCATGTTGGTGCAATGGGTAGCGCTGTTGCCTCACAGCAAGAAGGACCTGGCTTCGCTTCTCGGATGAGACGATCCCGAAAATTTCTGTGTGGGGTTTGAATGTTCTTCTGTGATTGCACTGATTTTCTCTGGGTGCTTCGGTTTCCTCCCACATTTAAAAGGCATCCATGTTTGGTTAATTGGTGTCACTAAATAGTGTGTGAATGTGGGTGTGAATGTGGACCATGACCCAGTGTGGAATAAGCAGAAGATAAGACACCAAATATTTGTCTTTTGATGTCTTTCTATGCTTGTATTGCAGTTTTTGTTTTCTCCATTTAGTCTCTAATAGTTTATGCTATGGTAAATTATTAAGTTCTATATTTGTAATTACAGGCATTTCTCTGCATGTGCAAGTTTTCTTATTATTTTGGGCTTTAGATAAATTTTGGTTTCAAAACTTTCATCATGGCTCTAAAGTGACCCTTAGTGTGTCAATGTGTGTGTGTGTGAGAGAATGGAGTGGCGCCCTGTCTAGGGTTGTTCCTGCCCATGTGACCAGAGTTGCTGGGTGTGTACCAGCTTGCGGAAGATAATGAATTAATTAATAGTTTTTTCATTAAAACAACTACTCGGTCTTCATTGATGAAACCTAGAACTTGAACCATGAGTAAAATTTAAAGCTACCAATTAAACAATCAAAAGGATATTATTGAGCAGTAATAAACACCAACCAGTCACATGAACCAATACTTGTAACCGGATGAAAAATCGGTCAGACAATATTGACATTTTATAAATGAAAAATGGAAAGAAATTAAAAGCAAACTTTAAAATAAGTTCTAAAATAAATGTTCAGTGATTAAAACCTTTTTAAAGAGGATCTCTACGTCCACTATACTCTAATATTGAATAAATATCATTTTATATATAAAAAAAGAAATGCTTATATTTTATATATATAGATAACAAGCAAATCGGACAAAAAGTGATTTCTACTTATATGTGGTCTTACATAATCTTCTGAACAAATCCCTTTCCAAAATATTTTTACATCCAATCCAAAAACAGAATTATGCACTGCCATTTCAATGTTATGACAATAATGTCACCATCTTCAACACTTGACATGTCCTCAGTCAACAAGCATGATATACTAGAAATCTTTCCGTTGTGTTGGACAGGTATCACACTGTGAATTTATCATTCTGTTTGTATGCAAATAAAGTGCTTCTCTGAAAGCATTAACATCTGCCAAGGATGTACGCAAACAGAAAGCAAATTACTAAGTGTAGATCAGAGTCTGATTGCTAAAAAAGGCCCAAATGTTACTGGAGTCAAATATGTAGAAAGTAGTCTGTGAATTGTGCGTTTATTATAGTATGATGATACAGTATGGATAGTGCAAACAATAAATTTCTTTTTTTTTTTTTTTTTTTATCACAGTTATCCAAGGCTCACAATCTGCAATATGTATAAGATAAGACTAAGGAGATGATAACATCTGTACAAGATATTTTTTTTGTCATTCAGGTTTTCCATACTTACCAGGGTCGCAACAGCGTGTCACTTGCATCACCAATCTGGTTTTATGCTGCATGCCCCTCCTGACGCAGACTTCACTAGTTCAGGCTTGTGTTCACAGCCTTTGCTACAAAAACCTTTGGCTGCAATTACAGCCTCAAGTGCTTTTGAGTAAGAAGCTACAAACTTGGCAGTTTTTTGGCACTTTCTCCTATTCTTTCTGCAGAACATCTCATGCTCCATCTTGATGCGGAGGGTCGGTGCACAGCCATTTTTAAATCTCTCCAGAGATGTACACAAGCACAAAAAGCCACTCTTTTGTTATCTTGTCTGTGTGCTTTTGGTCGTTGTCCCGTTAGAAGGTGAACTTTCATCCCAGTCTCTGAGGTCCAGAGTGCTCTGGAATAGGTTATCTCCAAGGATGGTCTCTTTACATTGATGCATTCTTTTTCCCGCGAAGCCAACTAGTCGCCCAGTTCCTGCTGCTGAAAAACAACCACACAGCATGATGCTGCCACCATTTTGCTTTACTGTAGGAATGGTGCCAAGTTTCCTCCAGACATGCAGCTTGACATTCAGGCCAAAAAGTACAATATTTGTTTCATCAGACAAGAAAGTTTTGTTTCTCATGGTCTGAGAGTCCTTTAGGTGCCTTTTGTCAAACTCAAAGCAATCTGTCTTTTGTCTTCTGTCTGGCCACTCAATCATAGAGTCCTGAATGGTGGAGTGCAACCCAAACCCCAATCACTCAGAATGGCCAGGCGGCCAGCTCTAGGAAATACTAGTGGTACTAAACTTCTTCTATTTACAAATGAATTAACTTATATAGACAGGTTTGTGCCTTTTCAAGTGGAACCAGGTTGCACCTGAGCTGTCATGAGTGTAATGGCAAAGACTGTGAATACTGACGTACGTGTGATTTTTTTTTTTTTTTTTTTCGGCAATAAATTTGCAAAAATTCCAGTCAAACTTTTTCACTTTGTTATTATGGGGTATTGTGTGTAGAATTTTGAGGGGAAAATTATTTTATTCCAAGGCTGTACCATGAAATTAACTGAATACTTTCTGGATGCACTGTATGTATAAAGAGAGAGATAGAGAGAGAGAAAGAGAAAAGAAAAGAGAAAGAGAAAAGTAAAATGTAGAGAATGTGCGTGTAAGAATGAAAGAGAATTGACTTGGAAAGTTCTCTGCAAGTCTGATGCAAACAAACCGGTTACAAATAATCCAGAATGTGGGTGGAGGAGCTGGATGTAACCAGACAGACGAGTCTATTTCAGGATAAGTATGAGTTTTAGAATTTTTATTTTCTTCTTTCCAGATAACTTTCAATTTTCTTTCATTTTTCTACAGGAATAGTTTTTAAACTTCTTTAGGTAGTTTGGAAATATAGAAAAGACCTTTGTGTTCTCACTTTGCAGTTGAATCACCAACAAATCTACATTTTCTGTTCTAGTTTGTCGTCTTTTTTACTGCATGATGTCCATGTAGCTATGAGAGTTAGACCAGAATTTTATAGAATCTGTTATAATAAGCGTACCATTAGTGTACCCATGGCACAATAGAATGTAAATACAGTGACTATGTGTGTGTAATACAATATCACAATTCAGAACATTAAGGCCAGGACTATTGAGCTCATTTACCACTGAGGCAGAAGATTAAAAATGGTTTATGACATAAGTGTCTAACCAGATCAGTTCAACAAAAGCCTAGTTCCTGCTGTTCAATAATATTGAAGGCTAGTTGGTTAATCATGATCCAGAAAAGCTTTTTCAGTTTACAACTAGACTCAAGGTAAAATGAATGTTATATAATATTAAATAACATTTTTACATGTACTGTACTGACGGATGCATCTATTTCAGTTTTACCATTCTGTTCAATTCTACCATTTTCTAGCCATGTCTGTATGTGTCTTGCATAAATATGTACATCAGAATGCACGGGAGTGTATCCAAGTGAGTGTGTGTGTACTCACTGTTGACTGATGTGTGAAATCTCCCGTTCTGTCTCTCTCTGAAGGTCTATTAATCTGAGGTGACTCTGGGTGATCAGGCTCCACAGACTCCCAGAACTTTCACTGATGATCTCTGGTAAAACCTGCCAGATTTTACAAAATCATCAGGACATACAATATAATATTCTACATAAACTCAAAAGGTATAGAGTTCAGAAAGTGTGTTCATATTTAAACTCAATCACAATATAGTCTATATACCTGAGCTGATCAGTCCAACATGACAATTACAGAGTCCTGATTTATAAACACATGCATCAGGTGTTTGTCAGCTCTAAGAAAATTAAAAAATTAAATGCCTAAAAAACACAATATGATGACTAATGCATCATGTGGGCAATTTTGGCCACAGTAGTGTTGCAGCCTACAGATTGTGAAGGTGGCTACAGAAGTGACAGGAGGCTACAGGCCACGTCAATCTGTACAACTTGCAATCTGTTTCATGTTTAAGCATTGCTTTTACAAGTTTAAGGGGACTTAAGATGGCCAGATTGGTAGTAACAAGCAAATATCTGAAGTTCAACACTAATACAACATTTTGTGAAATAAGAACATGTTATGTAGATGCAATATGTTTTCCTTGTTGAATTTAATGTCACTCAACATAGGTTGTTTATCCAGAGACCATGTCATCACGAAGGAAATGCAAGCTGCAAATCCTGATGTAAAAAGTGTTGCTAGATGTAACCTGTTACTTCGTGCACGGAGCCAAGTTTTGTTTGACAGCTTTGAACAAGAAACTTCACGGCAGTTGTAGTTAATAAAAAGAGAATGTTTTGCTAAACAAAGCAGACATTTCGTGAACAGGAATAAGTTTTTTCACACTCGGTTATCATGAATTTCTGGCAACTGAAGCTAATGACAGGACAACAAACAACCAACATGCTTTTCCAGCATGGTAAAAGCTGCCACGGAAGACGGCAAGAACAAATCTGCTTTGAGAATGAGTCCGAGTGATTCATCATGTGAAAAAGCCTGGAACGGTTTGGGATAGAGAAAGACAAATGTACGGCCAAATTGCCCTGTGGCTCCATCTACAAGCTGCAGTCTGGATCTGTATCCGACAAAACAAGTGACGGTGAGATAAATGACTAGTCATGTCCGCTTAATGCTTTGCCCCGTGATAAACTTACTGTGAGATGCTCATTAGATTTCTACATAACAGGTTCCAGGATATAGGTATCAAGGCTTAGATTTTACCCCTCTTTTGGCTACACAAGATCAGTGCTCTATTTTGCGGACAAAATACCAAATATACAGTTGTTCTTTTAGATGTGCTAAAATAAGCTTGTAGAGAAACTCCAAGAACTTGACATCATAAAAAATTCCAATTCAGCCAAGTAAATTAATGTCAAATCTATGTTCTAGAATAAATTGTCTTGCAGACTGTAATTCTACTGAACTATTTGAAAAAGTTGCTACTGTTTAATATTACACTACAGGGCATAAAAATATAAGCATGTACTCATGAAATATGAGTACTACTGATGAAATGTGCCTATACTGTAATAATTTACAAGCTATTATCAGGGGTCTAAGCACAAAAATTGCTGGTATCCTATTTTTTTAGACTTTTTATTATTAATATTATTATTAGTGGTGCTGGAACCTAATGGTTTTTGTAAATATTTTTTCATTATTATACTACAACAATAATACTATAATTATTATTGAACAGACTAAGCTGTAACTTGGTCAATAGGCAGTAGCCTTTGACAAACTGTTAAACTGACCATATATGGATGGTCTGATGATATCATGCATTTTAGTGCCATTTAGTGTCTACATTCAGTTTCTATGGGTACGTCATAATACTGTAGGTTGTACACTTTAAAATGCATGATGTCATACTATCAAAGATTGATACAGCCATATATGTTCACATAAGTTTGATGGCAATCCTTCAAACTTTAAGTCCAAATGGACTAAGACTTGCACACCTGAGTAGTGGTTAGTGTTCAGCATATTGCACAGACCTACCTGTAAGCCCTACAGACATTAAACATGATAAACCGGTTGAAGTCAGTCACGCTACTCAGGGGCCCAATCTCGACCCATTTGGACATACAGATATGCTGTGGCGAGCCGTGAAACGTATATGGCTGTGTCAGTCTTTGAGAGGGGATAGGTGGTGTGTTAGACATACATGCATATTACAAAGCACTCTTATACGGGAAAACATTAGTGTACTATGTTGCATGTAACTGTTCTTTTGTGCACATAGTGTACAGAATTGCTGCAGTTGAATTGAGATATGGAATTGTAAACTTAATGCACTTAGACTGGGTCATATTAATAACAGTACATTATAGGATTTATAATACATTTAGACACTGCCATGTTATGATCATTTAATCAAACCTTGCATCACTTTTGTCTTGCTTTATGTCTTTCTAGGTGACAGGACAATCCTTGGACATTGCGCACAAGTATTTTGTATGATAATAGTGAAACCTGTGTACAAATTCTTGTGTAAAATGTATAGATTTCTAATTTGTGTTCTGATTAAGTATCTAAATGGCCTGTAGATTAAAGCCTGTCCCATTTCTCTTAGCTTTAGCATGTCAGGGGACAGTTTGAAATGCTTTACGGTCTTTTTACATTCTCAGATATGAGATGTACTAGTACAACTGTCAGCAATGTTTACCATGGAAGTGGATTTGGAAATGTCAAATAAGTAAAGCAGAGGGCACATGACGCACCCTGAAAAGCTAAGGGAGAAGGACACTGACATGCTGGTGCATTCGTGCCTCTTGTGATCTATGTAAAAGGAAATTTTATTTCATTGCTACACCATTATTCAAGCCTGGTGTAAATACAGCAGAACTTTGCTCGTGGGGGCAGTTGTAGACTTGTGGTTAAGGAACCAGCCTTGTGACCGGAAGGTCCCTGGTTTCGATTCCAAGTAATGACAAGTCGTGGCTGAAGTGCCCTTGGGCAAGGCACCTAACCCCCAGTTGCTCCCCGGGTGATGTGCTGGCTGCTCATTTGTGTGTTTCACTGCACGGATGGGATAAATGCAGAGGACCAATTCCGCTGTGTGCAAACATGCATCACTTCCACTTTCACTTCCAATTAGGATTGTTCACAGCAACAAAATTTCCAATGTAGATTAGTGATGATGAAAGCATCTGCACGTCCCTGTATTCTAGTTATGATCCATGGTACAATTTGTCTAATTTTATAAGTAAATTTTTATTATGTTTTACAAAGCTCTGTAAATTTTGATTCTTGTACTTTCCTCTTTATTGCAAAATTTCATGTGCAGGGTGTGGAAAATGTCCCGGTTTTTATTATAAATTATAAAACGTTTAAGTTGGGTGTACAAAGTACTTGCGCAATAACTGTATGGCTAAAACCATAATTTAGAAGAACAGGTGATTGATGATGCATGTTCAATTTGTTTGAGAACACTCAAAGCTGCTTTTAGATAAATAAATCTGAGAGTAGTTGACGTGTGATAGTCTGTAACATGATATATTAATTAAACCTGTTTAACACCCTTGGTTTATACAATTTGAATGTAATTTTGCTT
>JAOUQV010000018.1:1565446-1575454 GCA_028565295.1 Aspidoras spilotus | reverse complement strand
TAAACACAGAACAGTTTTCCACTTTTCCACAGTCCATTTTAAATGAGCCTTGGCCCAAAAAATACATCTGCGCTTTTCGATCTTGTTTAGATCTTATTTGAACTATAAAGATTTAGCTGGCAACGGCGGATGGCATGGTGAATTGTGTTCACAGATAATGTTCTCTGGAAATATTGCTGAGCCCATTTTGTGATTTCCAATACAGAAGGATGCTTGTATGTGATGCAGTGCCATCTATGGGCCCTAAGATCACAGGCACCCAGTATGGTTTTCATTCCTTGACCCTTACACACAGAGATGCTTCCAGATTCTCTGAATCTTTTAATGATATTATGCACTGTAGATGATTTGTTTAAACTCTCTGCAATGTTACACTGTCCAACTCCTTTTTGATATTACTTCACTATTTGTCGGCACAGAATTAGGAGGATTGAAGATCCTATTCCCATCTTTACTTCTGAGAGCCGCTGCCACTCCAAGATGCTCTTTTTATACCCAGTCATGTTAATGGCCTATTGCCAATTAACCTAATGAGTTAGAATTTTTTGTACCTTTAACTTTTTCAGCCTCTTATTGCCCAGTCCAAACCTTTTTGAAATCTGTTGCTGTCACGAAATTTTAAATGAGCCGATATTTGGTGTCAAATTATAAAATGTCTCACTTTTGACATTTAATATTTTGTCTATGTTTTATTGTGAATACAATATCAGTTTTGAGTTTTTGAGACTTTTTTAGAATCGGGTTTGTATTAGACTGAAACACGCTTCACGTAGAGGGAAATAATCTTTACACTGTGGTCAGTAACATTTAATTAAATGTACTGAATGTCTCTGCAATTAGTAGTGGGATGGAAAAAAGCAAGAGTAAATCTAAAGAAAAATAAACACTATAAGTTGTAACCTTACAGAACATCTTGAGTGCACATCTGTGTAAATCCCACAAATCTTTTACACCATGCTCATGCTTTCTCACACCACAAATCTCATTACACCAAACATCAATCTTCCAAAAAATATTCATTTACTTTTACGTTTTGTTGGTGGAGGATTTTAATTCAAATTCAACATCATCCTGATGTTCAGCTGGAATGAGGTCTAGGGTCCTTTTCACTGACGTTCCTACCGTCCACCCCAAAATGTCCCTCTTTAAAAAAAAACTAAAAGTTTACATTTATTCGATTGCATCATACATACAAAAAATTGTCTTGGATGAATCTTGTCATTTTGATATACTATGTTATTTCTAGATGCTGTTTGACTCATGTCCAGTGAGGCTATGTGAGTGGGAATGAACTAAACCACAATTAAACAAGCAGTCACTAAACATAAGACTCACTATAAAATTATACCCTTCAATACAAGTCATTAAAACAACAACATTTCCATGGTTTGTGGTAAACTTTAACAACTTCCACATGCAACGTTCAACAGTAGATGCAGCGTTTTACATGCATCTCGAAGTGTCATGTATATACGGTACCAACCTAAAAATACTGATGTTTCAGAAATTGGCAGAAGATAAAGTATAACCAATATTAGCATAATAGTTATACAGAGAAAAATATCTTACAGATGACAGCAGAGAAAAGTGTAAGTTCAGACAGAAATGCATGTGCTTCTGGATATATGCAATGCACTAATCACCACCAAAACCATTACAAAGGAAAAACCTAAATAGCATGCATACAAACAACATGCAATTATTTCAATAATATAAATAAGTCTAGGCTTCATAACCTTAGCAATGTGTCTATATATAAGTACTTGCCTGATAAAATTCCAAACCTCCGTTGTTTGTTGCATTTCAGATATTTTTACATATAAGGCCCTTAACTGTCTGATAAGCAAAGCAATAGTTAAAGAATTCATGTTTTGTCTTCAAAAATATGATCACCTCATGTACAAACACTTACAGTATATAATCCAGTTTCAGGTCATGCTAACAGTCTGAGGTCGCATTATCAAATCTCAACAGAGATTAATACACACACGCAGGCTGCAGGGAATTGGGCTGTAGGCCACAACAATGTCAACAGGACTAGAATACGCACACATATAAGGATGTGATGTCACCTTGTTTAGATGGACACAGAGCAGACAACTGATTTTTTCCTCTTTTTTGACATTGTATTATAGACCTATTTTTAAACTAGGCTACAAATGCTTTACGTTTTAGTCCTCTTTTTATTTTGGTTAGGTTAACCAGCTTGACAAAATACATCTACTACACCTAAACAAAATTGCTGTTATTTCTTCTAATTCTTCTTTAATGCAACACTTACTTAACCAAATCAACAGGCCACACATAATCTTCCTTCTTCAGAGGATCAATTCTTCTCGATTATTTTAACAATAAAGATAATGTATATAAGCATACAGATTAGCATTTAGCCACAGGCTTCTGTGATCGTCTAAATAGAGTCTTTGAAATCTGTTAGTTTACACCACAGCTATTCAGAGAGTTTTAATAAGTCTGTAATATAACTATTAATAATGGTACATTGTGGCTCACAGGAGGTGCTTGATCCCATTGGCTCTGAACTTTTCAGTGAACTTTTTTCTTAACATGACTATACAGGGTAAAATAATGCGTAGATTGGCTGATACTACATGCATACTTTTTGAAGTAGTAGTATTGTAGTATTTGAAACCATCTGTTTTTAATCATCATAATTGTTGTATATTCCTTCCCTACTTTTATATTTATCTTGTTCATATTTTATCATATATAACTGAAAAAATAGGTCAACAAGACTGGCTTTACACAAAAAAGGTAGCATTATATTCATATACAACATACAATTTTATTCCATATAAACAAAAACTTTCAGTATAAATACCTAAGAAATATGAGGTTAAATAAAAATTGATTTTAATTACTAACATTATGACATTTTTCGAATCTGTATTAGCATAAAATAATATATATTATGAACTCACATTTAGTAATGAAATAGCTAAATAGTAAGTTATGGTAAATTTTTGGAACGACCAATAATTAATTACAACCCACATGTGAGTGAACGTCAGTTTTGATAAATGTAATCTATGTCTACTGCATCCAGAATCACTAGGTCATTCATTCATTTAATAAATTTAGTTATTATTTGGGCAAATCAATAACACGGTGAGTAGTGCTGTTACCTCACAACAAGAAGGACCCGGGTTTGATCCGTGGGTGGGACAGAGTTCTGTGTGGAGATCTGCATGTTCTTTCCGTGTTCGCGTGGTTTTCACCAGAAGACATGCACGGTTAATTGGTAATGCTAACAAGTCCCTTAGCGTGAATGTGTGCTACTGAGTTTGTGTGCGCCCTTGAGGGACTGGCGCCCTGTCTAGGGTTGTTCCTGACCTTGTGCCCAGATTTGCCAGGTGGTAACTGGCCCTGTGTGAATTAAGTGGAATATAATGGGAGGATTGATAATCATTATATGTTTAACACAAATGTATTCCTTATATTACAGGAAAGAAGGTGAATGGGTCATTTATAAATTCACCCATTGCTGTGTAGTCTGCTGTTTGGGTGTCAATAGTCATCACAAAAAATAGTGGTACTGTTTTACTATTATACAGTGGCTGTCAGAACCAAAATAATGCAATATTAATTGTGGTTAAAATCTCAATACAATAATTTTTTGCAGCTCTGTGCTCTTTATAATAATAATAATAATAATAATAATAATAATAATAATTGAAACTATGCATTTTATAAGACCTGTGGATCTGTTTAATGTACTACTCATTTGAACAAATATAATATTTTTTTTAAGCTGGCAGTGAGGCTGGTGAATGTAGTTCCTATTCACAGTCACTGGCACTGAAGAACAATTCTACCATGGCTTTTGGCTTTGACTAGTTGGCTCAAATGTCAATTTTTATCTGCAGAGCAACTTCTTTGCCAAGAATTTTTTGCCCTGAATAACCAAAAAATTTCTGATGAGAAATAATGAGAATAATCTCAAACAAAAACCTTGAAATGATAGCTATTAATACTTGGTCTAATACTATCAATATTACAGTTTAACATTCCTATTAATTCCCTAAACCTACACACAATTACGGCATGTTTCTCTCTTTCTCTCTCTCTCTCTCTTTCTCTTGCTTCCCAAGAGGAAAATAAAAAGAGGTTGTGAGACACAGCATTGTGGGAGGAGAAGAGATGTGATGTATTAAGTGTCTAGTTCCTTCCCACTCCATACCCAAATATTCTTTTTAGTTCTCACAGATTTCATCGCTCTTTCAGTCATAATCATAATCTATCCATTAAAAGCTGTGCGAGTCATTATTAAAAGCCAAACCCAGCCTTCATTTCCTCTACCTAAGACAAAACAGAGAGTGCCCTAAGCTGCCTGGGCTTTAAAACCTTTGGGAAATGAGCATGGTTGGCATCGAGTTGAACTCTCATTCTTTCTCTCTCCTCACATTGCCATTCCGGGTACAAACGATTACCCAAAATCAAATGATTTTACCAATCAGACCAGTCTCTAAACAATATGAACAAAAGTATAATTACACCATAGTATTTATTTACTTTGTGGTATTTTTACTGTTCTTTTTAATTTCGCAGACATACACATTTATTAAACATTTCCATGCATTTCTGTGCCAACTGCAAGTTGCATGGCAACAGGGGTAGCTGGAGTCCAGAGCCAACACACCCCACCACCTCCCCGTAACACATTCACAAGCAGACACACACCGTGACACAATTCATGGGGAAAAACACAGGAGCACAGAGGGAGATGGAGGGGGAGAAATGCAAATAACCAAACCCCTAAAAAACATGCCAGCCTGGAAAAAAGAAAAAGGGGAAAAAACAGAAATAAAACAATGCTGACCATTTGGTGTAGACACAACACAGCCACTCAGATCCTTTCTAAGTAGACAAACTCCAGATCGGAGTCAGCGTGACCCAAAATGACTCATTTAGTGATGTCTGTCTGGAAACGGAATACCTTTTTAGCTTACTCAAAACATTACGTTGTGGTTTGTTTCCTGGGTCAGAGGGGAAATTAGTCCAGTGTCAAGGTCATCTCTTTCTTCCTTCCTTTTTTAGAAAGCCATTAGCAGTGGCAAAAAAATGAATAATAGTAGTCATAATAATAATATGACAGTGCTTAAAACAATCTGTGATCATATAAAAGCAGAGGGTGAAATTTTATTTTTGCTTTTGCAGTCTGATACACACACACACATACACACAAAGCACATATGTATGTGTAATTATCTGAAGTTCCAAGGTGGCACCAGGCCCACTCAATTTACTTTATTCAAACAGCATGCACATAGCTATATGTTCAGAATAAACCGAAGCAACAAATATAGAAATAACTGCAATAAGAAAATGATATGAAAGCAGCCGCTTCCTACAGAGAACATGCAGAAAAAAGCGACATTAATGGACGTGTCAAACCCACAACACATACACACACGTGCCCTGGTGTCAAACAGTGACATGAATAAGATTACAGCATACCTGAGCCAGAGAAGTGCCCACTTCCCAGTGAGGTTGGTCCATTTTTCCCACCGCTAACCGGAGGTGAAAACATCTAAAAAAAAATTATGACATGTTAAAAAATTAATGAGAGAAAACAAATCTTTTGTTAAGTTTTATTTATTTCATCAGCACATTAAAACAGAAAATTAACAAATCTTTAAAATTCAGCAGCTGCTACCATTAATTTCTAAATATCATCCCATAGAAGCTCCTTTTATTAAACTATAACTGATCTATCCCTGAAGTAAATGCAACTGTTCCATCATGACAGTGTTTTAAAGTGCTATGTACAGTGCCGTTAATGATTATGTGAGTTGACGTAAGTAAGATAGAATTATATTTTATCAATGCTATTAATGTTTTCTTTTTTTAAATATTTTATTGTCTGCAACTCTAAAGCATCCTGTCTAAGTCAGCCAAGGAAATAAATGAGTATCAGAAACATGAACAAGCAGGGCATACCCTTGCTAAGAGCCTTCAATCTATTAACAGACATTTAATTTATAGAATTATCTTTATTCATGTTTGTGATGCTGCAAATAGCCCAAAATACCTGCTAAATACCTACAGCTGAAATAACTTTGATTGTGCTAACTCAATTATAAAAGTGCTATTTTAACCTATAACCTTAACCTTGCATTAATATTAAAAGACTACAGTGTTTATATAAATCCTGCTTGAATTGATCATTAAGAGTTAATTCATCACAGTAGGTGTTAATAGAACACCAAGCATTTTGCTGTGCCTAAAGAAAAGGTCTGATTTGCCTAATCTGACACTACATTATGCAACAAGACAATGCTAAGGCTTGTGCAGCCTAGAAAGGAGAGACCTGTCACTGCTTAAACATGACTTTGAGCACAAAAAAATCTTACAAAATTAAAACACAGCATTATACAAATCAGATGAAATAATAAAGCATGAAAAAATGTGTAAAAGTGGGATGCACTACCATTGATGTTGGGAACGTTTTCAAATCGCTGTTTCGCATCTATAAGACACCAAAATGCCTAAATGAAATATCACACACCTCTCTACACAAAAACACTTCATGATCAAGACAGCAAAACATACTCATACTTTCAGCAAAAGTTAACACTCGAGTCTACATTCAGTGTATAAAATGTATATTTATCAAATCCCTTAAATCAACACCATGAAATACTTTGGTACGTGCAAAATCAATAAAATAAAGAGAACACAGTAGGATTTGTTTTTAAATGTAGGCTTTTTCCAGATTTCTTACCGCGCTGAAGTCCAGCAAGTCGCTGAGCTCTTTGTCCGTCCCTAAAGCTGCCATCCGCTGCTGATGATGCTGCATTTTGGCAAAATCCCACAAACCTGAAACCATGGCAAAAGACGTACACACACAAACACACACACCAGATTAAAGAGGGTCCAGGGAATATAACAATCATCCTGCTTCCAATTTATTCAAATTTTTAAATATGTAAAAAAAAAGCAGTGAGCAATTGTTAGGTTTTGCATCGGTCAAGATAAATAAATTAATATAATAATAAATAAATGTTGTTCCAAGATAAAAATGTATCTGAAAAATGTCCCATTTGAAAGGAATGTGCCTTTTTGGAAACAGTTTGCAAACAGTATAACAACAAAACTAAGGTGTTTCATTTATTCTCTTTTTCCCTGTGTATCATAGATACATCTCCCTCATTAGCATCTGAACTGAAGACACACTCCACTCCAGCAGCTCTATTCAAGTCCATCTGATGCTAGCAGATGAAACCGATCAGCTATTTTTAAAGAAGAAAGACAACATAAAATAAGATACTGTATATGTATAATCATAGCTATATTATTCCAAGGTGCGTCAAAAATTATCCGTACTCTAGAGGGTGGAAATATTATTTTTTAACCAGCTGTCAGACACAAACCTTCAAATTTCGACAAAATCCCCATAATGCTTTTCAGTAGGTTTTATACATCTGTCAACAAGTATTATGGATATATAGAAATGTATAAATATAATTATAAATTGTCTGGATTCATACTCGTAATATTATACACATATTTGATCAGTAGTAACTAACTAATAAAAGTGTGTTAATGTTAAGGTATACGAACCGACCCGTGGAAGAGGTAGACGCATTTTAAAGCCAAGTGATACAGAAATTTATACAGAAAATATATTATTTTTTTCCCATTCGGAAACGTATTTGGAAACAAACTCAAGCCAAATCGTCCCGTTTGAAGCCGAACGCACGGCACACAAGTACACACTAGCGCGCGCTCACTCTCTCTCAAACACACACATACACACACACACACACACACCCTGCACTGGTTCTGTCAAAACTTGATGTCTCGAGGTGTTTCGCTACAACACCCGTTATTATTCATTAATTACGCCACATTGTCTGAATTGTAACGTGGAACAGCCCGCGCGCGTCCCGAGCACAACGCGTTTAAACTTAAATAGTGATTATAGCGGTCGCTCACTCTACACATATATATATATATATGTCAATATATATGTATAAATATATATGTTACCGTATAATATTCCCGTTACAGTTTAGCATATTGAGTTCTACGTTAATGCTTTCAACTTTTAAGAGCGTATACAAGTGTATCCACAGTACAAGTGTATGTCTAGGGTTAAAAAAAGAAACGGAATAAAACAAGAGAACGCTGTTCCCGCATTAAAACTACACACTCAACGTGTCCGTTAAAAACGTGAAATAAATTGACTTAAAGCGCGAGCCTGTGAGTGTGTATACATATATATATACTGTATAGGGATGCGGTCTATCTGTCACGGCTCGGAGCGCCAAACAAACACCGCTGAGCTAATAAAAACCAAACAAACATGATATACTATAAACATTCCCCAACCTATTACCTTCTGTAGAAGTGTTCATCCACCAATAAACAATATACCGACGTTTTCTGGTGTGTTGTAGTAAATTCTCGGTATCTTCACCCCAAACGGAGCACTTTTTCCCACCGTCACTAGCCTGTCACTCAAGTCAATTCGCCTAGCCAGCGGCGTGCTAGCTCAAATCTCTGTCCGACAAACGGCGCTTTAGTAAAAAAAGCTACATTTGCTTCAGAAACCGCCGCGCAGACTCCGGGAACGAGCAGCATGGAGCAAAACGCAGGTTATCGGCTGTTGTAGTAGGAAGTTTTAGAAGACATTTCTGTGGTTTTCGCATTTGCTGTTGAATAGTCCAGTCTCATAACTCATATCTTTCCTTAACCTTGGGCACAGTTCCAGTTCCTGACTCCCTCTCTACTGATGGGCGACTCGGCGGCGATTCATTCATTCCGAACGACTCTTCAAAGTGAATCAGAAGAATCGACTCTCACCGAACAAACGAATCGAAAGATATTTGTGCTAAAACAAAGTGCACAAGAGATAGACTTTGTATTTTGTATTATTTTGTACTCTATGTATTTTTCATAGCATGTCTATTTTCCAGCACAGTAAACAAAATAGATAAACAAACAAGCGTGTTAGAAAATACATTCCGACTTTGTTGATAGACTTGCGTTTGCACTCTTATGCCTATTCATATGAGTATCCGAGTAAAGAGGAGACACCAGCCATTAGAGAGCACAAGCCGGTGTATTTCGGAAACCAATATGCTAATTCGTTGACCGAGCATTAATGCACCATCAAAAATATCTAAAAACTATGTTTGTTTGCTTATGTATTTTTTCCTGGTTTCATGCTCTTTATAGCAAATGATATATTAATACTATTTTAGCGTGAACAGGAGCGCGCGCTAAAAACCTAGAGCCTTAAACAGCAGCATCAGGCACGCGCTTGTCTCAGAGGTCTAAAGAGGCTCTGTATAAAATACAGAGATATACACGCGAAATTATTTTTTAAATGGCAATGATACTAAAACAAATACCACGAACGCGTGGCTGTTTAAATATCTGTAAAAAAATCAGAAATATATACTTCGTATAAAATATAGAAATGTGAGTGATTTATTTCCCACACGTAAAAGCGCGTGCACGCTCTATCTTCCACACAAACACACACACTGACACAACAAACACACTAAAAGCAGCATAGATTATGGATTAAATAAACATAAACACACAAACATAAACATTGACCACATGCACCATATCCTGGATTTACACATTGATATTTTGTGTTTAAATTCATATTTAAGACGTCACACTGTGACTTCTCTTAGTAGTGGAAGCTTCAAAGGTGTCCCTGTTTTGTACATTTGTCCCACATATGTGCATGCAATGGAAGTATAAGAACTAGCATTTATTAAACTAGTGATTTTTAAATGTCAACTATATCCACAATGCTGGTGAAAGACAAATACAGATACTGAAGTTACAAATATACATTTGATGAGTGACAATTCTAGAATATATACAGGGTTTAGACAATGAAACTGAAACACCTGGTTTTAGACCACAATAATTTATGGCTCCTTTTGCAGCCAATACAGCATCAATTTGTCTTGGGAATGACACATACAAGTCTTGCACAGTGGTCAGATGGATTTTAAGCCATTC
>JAOUQV010000018.1:1497920-1508329 GCA_028565295.1 Aspidoras spilotus | reverse complement strand
CCAAAATAGCTATTTACTAAAAAAATAATAACTTGTTTATTTATTATAAATAGCTGTTCTAACCAATCCCAAATAAAGTAAGAATGATTCCTATCTAAAAAATAATGATTAATAAAGAGATTTAAGATACTTTGTAAAATAATAGGAATATTAGTAGCAATCGTTACAATATGAATCTTGCATAAACATGCTGTGAATGTTTTTTTAATGGGATATTATTATAGTACATACATTTTCCACAAATGCTGAGCATTATTTTATTAAAATGAGTAATACATTTACAGTAATGCACTCCCTATTTTTCGGTACTAAATGTTGTTGTTTTATGTAGAAACTGTTTGATTGGTTTTAAAGGAATGGTTGATTCACGGACTGCCTTTGCACGTGACTTAATCATTTTCACACAGACAATATGCTTTCTATACAAAATATGATGCCTAGGACTTTTGCACATTTCTGCTTTTAAATGATGGGGTGACTATCAGCGTCAATTCAAACCATTTGGAAATGAGAGCGTATACACTTCCTTCCTCCTTCCTTTCAAGAAAATGCTTTCTCGGTCTTGCATACATTTTGCCTGTGGTGCTGTAAAAACATAAAGACATAGGGGGAAAATGGAAGTGCACTGAAATTTGCCCTTTTTTTGTTTTTTTTTTTTAATTCTCTTTACGATAAGTGCTTTATTTTGCAGTAAGCTGAAGGTATATTGAGGTAAACTTTAGCTTGCAAGTGTTTGTGTTGAATTCATCAGCCTAGCGATTAGCTATGAATCAGAAAGCTCCAAAAAAAGCAAGTGCTAGAAGGAGCCACAGGAAGCAGGGTGCCATTTGGCGTTTATGTAAATGCGTAAAACAAAATGGCTGCCTGCCAATTCCTGTCATTTTGAACAAAGATTGCTCCACCATTAAGGCAGCACCGAGCTACAAGGCTGCCGGAGAGAACAACAGAACAGAACCGTCCACCTTAAGCAGAATAAAGACGTCCGGATTGGATGACTCGTTAAGCGAGGAGCTAAGATGGCTGCCATGCTGCCGTACCAGATATTTAATGCTAAAAGATACATTGAGGAATGGTAAGAATAATGAATTTTGAAATCATTATAAAACAAGTCTCTGTCATTTATTGAAATAGTACGAATAGTACGACAGAAAGCAACCGGAATGATGATGCACGAAGCATAGTGGGCTGCTGAGTCACTAGGAGGTGTTTACAGATGGCTGCAATTAACAGTGTGTGTGTTAGGTGCGTGCAGCCCTTACACAAATGACACACACATTTCACAAGGGCTAAGACAACACTGAAAATGTGCATACTGGTTTGAGGCAGTTCACAAATGTGTTTCTTTTCCCCAGATGTTTTCTGACATCTGTATCTGTAGCGTGTTTAGTTTCATTTTAACCCGTGTTTGATTTTAACAGTTAATTTATTTTCACATGTGAATGATTTATTTTTGGAAACTACAATTGATTTCTTAGAATTTTACACATTAGGCATTTATTTGACAATTATGTAATCTTTTACACAATGTATAGTATTTCTTTTATATCAGAATTACATAATTCTCACGGTGACTGTGTTCTACACACCATCTATTTACTTTTATATGACTTCTGAATGATTAATTCTTTTTTAATTGATTGCTAAACACATTATATGTCTGGATTTTTCTAACTTTATGCGTTGGTAAAGCATGCATTCCTGGAAAAAAGCCAGGAGCGTTAGTCACTGAGGTTTGTCTCGCCGGGGCTGCAAAAGTGGACATTGGATTCTCAGTCATCTTATCCCTATCCCAATGAGCACATCTGTGCAGACAACCATCCCAAAGTAGTGAGATCATATGATGCAAATATTTATATATATATATATGTTATTTCATACAATTCATTACATTTCATATGTGATTGAATTAATTCTTATGTGATTCTTTACACAATTCAAGAGTTATTTTAAAATGTAATTTCTCTTGTTTTTCTTTTTTCCATTATATTTTAAAGATAATAAATGTGATTCTTTACACACAATGATTTTTACTGTACTTTATACACTAAATTTTACCGCTACCATGAACACTTGATTTTATTATTACATTAGATTATTTATACAAAGAAATGTATTTTAGATATGAATATTTACACATTAAAACATGTATTTTACATGTGATTCTTTACGTGCACTAAAAGGCATTTTATGGTAATTCTTTACTTCTGAATTCATGTTTAAATGTGATTCTTTACATGCACTAAAAGGCATTTTATTCTTTACACACTTGAATGTATTATTAAGTGGGATTTTTACATGCATTTAAATTTAATGTTTTACAGACCAGCGTTTATTTTTTACATGTTATAGTTTACATGCCCTTAAATGTATTTTTAAGTGATTCTTTACACACCTGAATTTATTTATACATACGATTCATTACACACATTTTACAGGATTCAGTTACATTTATGTACACAATTACCTTATGTTTGCAGTTTTTGCCATCCACATATTTTCATTACAATTTTACATTTATATTTTTACACGATTAATTTCTTTCTTACATGTGATATTTTATACATACTTACATATTACTTATTGTCACATGGGAAATGTTTGTGAAAAGAACTATTGAGGAGACTTCATTACAATCCTAAATGGCTACATGGTAATAACGCGACATGTGATAACAGATGAGATAAGATGAACTTGGCTACTGGTCAGCGTTGCGTAATTTGACAAAACAATTTTCTGAGACTAACTGGAGAAATTATAAATATCTGTCTTGATTCTTGTCTCCAAGTTCTTTTCTTCGCTCTCTTTCTCTCTCGCTCTTGCTTTAGTGCAGTAGACAGCTGCAGCTCATTAGGTTGGCAGTTACTGATGACACTGTCAGACTCAAGAGGAGGGACAACCCACCTCTGGGACACCTGCACTGCATCCCTCTCTCTATCTCTGGCATGTAAACATCATTTATAAATATATATTCCATAATATGATACTTGTTCCTTCTACACATCACCTGTTTACCGATCAATTCAGAATACATTACAAAACACAGAGCTTAAATAAAAATAAGTTGCCCTACTTAGAATAAATACATTTTATGGTTGATACACTTATGATCCTGTCAAAAATTCAGAAGAGACATACTGAATAATAGAGCAAATATATCTGAATCTATGATTTTTCTGTTTATTCATCTGAAGTAGCGAAGTAGTATCCAGGGGATCACTTTTAGGCTTAACCAGTTTATCAAAACAGTGTAGAAATTATACTTCTTATTTCAGGTGTGAAGTACTGAAGTGACATGCAGCATCTGGACTTGAACATTTACCCACAGCTGGGATTTTATATAAAACATGCCTCAGATGAAACCCAAAGAAAAATGAAATATGATTTAGACCACATCATCACAAGCCCTAATGTGTGTCTGTGTGTGTCTGTGTGTGTGTGTTTTCAACTCTCTCCCGCTCTCGTTCCCATAACCGATCACATAATGTTCCCCTGCTCATCTTTGCTGAATGCTACATTTCCACTTTGGAAAATTATGCTAAATCTGCATATCTTAATTGCATTATTCAAAATAATTAGCTAATATATTTTTCCTGCATAATGACAAGGTAAGCAAATAGTGTCTCTCTGCAGCTTACTTGTGTATGTTCATGTAATTAATGTGCTCCCTGACTTCCTAATTATCTACTTTATATTTTCTAAAATGCAGAGCCAGTTTCCCCACTGGGGTAAGAGAGAGAGATAGATACAGAGAGAGAGCAAGAGAGAGAGAGAGTCGACTTTCAGGAATTAATTCAACAAAAATGTGTATGTGTGTGTGAGAGAGAGAATAATGTACAGTCATGTCATATCATACAATTTAGCATCTCCAGTGGCATGTCTTTGGACAATCTGAGTCCCTGTAGGAATGCCACAGGAACATGGGGGAAACATGCAAACTCCACTTGGAAATTTAACAAGCCCCACACTTAGGGATCAAACCTGGGACCATCTTGCTGTGATGCAACAACACTACCGCTGCACCAGTGTAGTGTATACAGTGTAGTATAGTGTAGTACAGTATAGTATAGCACGGCATAATATAGTGTAGAGTTTTTCTCCAGCTGATTAGAACATCATTTTAAGTATTCCCTCTTTCTTGGGATCAACCTGACCACAGTAAAAGCTCTATTGTGCCACTGAAACAGCGCGATTGGTCTTTTGGCCTTGCTGCACACTGTACCGATTCATTTAGCCGTCAATTAATCTCAGCCTGCGATAAGAGTTACAGAATAAATTCATTATCTTGCTCCTAAAGATGGAGTGCTCTCTTATGTGTAATTCATTATTTATTATTGAAACACTTCCTTCTCCTTGTGTTTTAAAGGAGGAGAGAAACAAAATAAAAGTATTCATGGTAAAGAGTAATCATGGTAATTAATAGACTGGATCAGCTGGATCGGCTATCAGCAGCTGGCCATTTATCAAGGGAACACTAATGAAGGTTTTTTTTTTCTCCTGCACTGAAGATGCATTCACTCTCTTTTATGTGAGAGAAATCTCCCAAACATATCCTTTTTATTTTAAAATATATTATTTAAGACAGTGATGTGTCCATTGTTAGCGGTTTGGGAAATCCTTGTATGATTAACCTAAATATCCTGTTGACGCACAAATTGTCTTTTTTTTTTTAAACTCGTATGCCAATGCCTTTATTGTCCAAATAGACTTTGTCCATTGTTGTTGTATTAATGATGTGATAAACTACTGACTCTAATGTAACGTCTTTGACTCAACTAACTTCAGTCAATTATACTACAGTAGTTTACTTTAAAAATATAAACTGTATCTTGTTTTAGTAAACTGCATTTAGAATTACTGTATTCAATGTTAGTGTACTCCTCTGTGTCACACCAAATATTACATCGTTGTAAAGTTTTAGTATAACCTGTTACCTGCTAGTGGAAAATATAATAAAATATCGTTTCTGGATGCCATTCCTGACAAAATTATCTAATTTTAGATGGGGTTTTATTACAAAAACGTCAGGTCGCAGATCCACACCAGTTTGTATCTCATGTACTAATCCTCCTGGCTTTTTCCCAGCAGTTCACTCTACCCTAAGCTATCCAGGATGCTTTACCAAGGAAAACATGTTTGCTTTTAGGTAACTCTTACAGACTCAAATACACGGAGAAGATATAACCATGTTCTATAATATAACAGGGAAAATGCAACAGTCAGAACATTCATCATTATGCAAAAACTACTGCAAACCCAGTAGCTATGGAGTGGGACAAAGTGAGGGAGGCATGGTTAAGAGAGAGAGAGAGACTGGCATGGTTAAGAGAGAGAGAGAGACTCTGGCGGGTCTCAGCTGGCAGAACACAATGTGGCTACTTCAATAAAGTACTTGCTATACAACAGACAAGTAGCCAGTTGAATATTCTCTCTCTCTCTATTTCTCTCTCTCTCACACACACACACAGTCCAACCCCTATTTAACTGGATCTCTGATCTCATACATGGTTGTAGCACGCATTATGTAATATGAATACATAACGCACATCATTTAACAAATAAAATAATACTTGAAATAATATTTGTAATGGATCGTCAAACAAAAGCCATGTGTTTTCCATCAAAATTGGTTAATTATGCAAAACTCTTGTAGTATTAATTACCAAATATGTTTTAATGTGTTGATTTGACATAGCAAGCAATAGACAGAAGCCAAAAAGTGTGCTACATACTTTGATGAATGTCTCATTTATTCCAAGGAACCAGAACTATAGAATCTTAAAGGGTTCCCACAACCCGTTTTACCACTGGGTTGGAAATTAATTCAGTTAAAACACATTCTTAGAAAAAAGAACGAGCTAAATGCATATTTAGGCATACAACATTATTTAATAATACAGACAGACAGACATACAGATAGATAGTGCATTGTTCTATAACAAATGCACATTACTGTATGTTCATTCTGCACACACAGAACAGCCATGTAATGGAAACTAAGCAAATTATACAGTGAGTGTGTGAGGGTGTACTTGTTGCAAATATTGTAATTAATGTCAATTGTAATTTAATTTAACTAAAAACATGATCGGTTAATACAAATTTATAAAATATTGTAATAAGCATGAAAGAGAATGCTAATATTGACAAATGTGCACTGATTAATGGGACAATTATGGCTGGCCAGTGACCCATGTTGACTAAGCGAAAGATACTGGATGAATATGTCTCCTTTGCTACTTTTACTAGAAAGAAAATCAATATGAAATTTTTATGAAGTTAAAATATTATAAAAAAAAGCAAAATGACATAACTGACAGTGTATTTTTATCACACACCGTCATAGAAATGTTTTCCTCTGATAACAGAATGTGATTTTGGAATGATATGATGAGAAAAACTCAATTTTTGAGTAGTGTTTTAAATCTGTAGATTAATGGGTAGAAAAAGAGAAGAGTAGGGATTAGGGAACAAGGACACTAGAGGGACCACTTTATGGTTCTTCTGTAATGGATTTATTGCACAAAATTCCTAGATATCATAGTGTCATAACTCCAATTCATTAGTTCAATCACAATTAACTCAAGAAGAAGTGAATCTCAACAGGGGAAGCCCTGTCAACTGATTAGGCAGAATAAAATGATTAAATGGGTCAATGTAAATTTATTTCTGACTGGGATCAGTATAGGTTTAACAGACAGTAGTGTAGGTAAAGAGGATGATTGATTCCCTTGTTGGATGTGATGTATGATTGGGGACGAGTACAAATAAGGAAAATAGATTAATGAGTTAGTGTGGGATAAAGTAATCGAGAAACTTTAAATTGCTAAATGCCACCATAAATGTCCTTTTGGGATAGTCTTATAAATTGCCACTTCTTGCCCTGTTCAACACACACTGTAAAGAGTAAAAACACACAAACTTTAATTAGGTGTAGTACTGGCTTAAGATTAATTAATATAAATGCAGCAGACTTGTTTGAATCTATAACAATGACCATACTTAATGCTGATTTAAGAAGGTAATCAAAATTAGTTCTAACTAACATTATCTCTAGCTAGCTTGTTGTTAATGCTGCATGCTGCTGTTCACTGCATAATCTGTTTCGTAACACTTTTTTGAGCATTTTACTTCCAGGTTCCAATGAGGGTACACTCTAAAACATTTCTTACTTTTATTTATATATACATCTTATTGCTTTATTTTACTTTGCCTTTCATTGATGAACAAAAACAGCTGTGAATCTAGATAGTTATGGGTTAATGATTAAGGTTCTGGGGTATTGATCAAACAGTTAGAGCTTTAAGCCCTAGCAGTACCAAGCTGCCACTGTAGGGCCCTTGAACAAGTCAATTAACCCTTTGTGCTCCATGGATGCCATACCAATGCTGTCACTGAACACTGACCCCCATTTCTTAACAAGCTGAGATATTTTGAGACGTGCAGTAATTGACGTGACAAATTAATTTCTTTTTTAACTTCTATTTATATTAAAAAGAAAATTGCTGTAGACCATAAAAGTCACCGAGTGTGCCTGTGACCATAGAGAAATTGTTTTCCATGGAAGTGTGAGTCTTGTCCCCTCCAGTACTTCAGAGAGGTGGCAAGTAAGGGAAAGGAAGTGCGACAGCACTACTAATTTTAGATATTCTGCACTACTTAATGATACGTAGAAGGAGAGCAGTTGTCATGCTATGCCATACACTGTCATTGCAATGTTTTTTGCGACGGTTGGCTGCACAGATGTGCTGTGTGATAGGGATACGCTGACTGATCTCATGTCAGCTGTAATGGCAATTTAGCAGAAACAATTAGCCTCTCGAATGCTTTTCAACTGTGGGAGGAAACCCAGGCAGACATGGGAACTTTGCACAGAAGGAACCCCCACAAGGGAATCAAACCAGGGACCTTCTTGTTGTATGTGCGCAGCACTACCCAGTGCACCAGCATGACACATTTATTCAGTCTGATTTCTATAGAGTTTTTTACGATAGAACAATGTCACCAATCCGCTTAACAGAAATTAAAAACATGATATAATCATGAAGTATATAAATTTACTTTTTTATCCCTAATGAACAAGACAGACGATGACCGTGGCAAGGAAAAACTCCCCGAGATGATAAGAGAAAGAAGCCTTGAGAGAAACCAGACTCAAAAGACAAACCTATCCATATTTTGGTGTTAATATGTAAATAAGAGACTGTAAGTGTGTAGTTACAGTGTATAAGTTTTAGTAAGGATATAAAAAGGATAGGTAGTTTTCCATCTTGTTCTATAAATATATATATATAGGGGTTAGACAATGAAACTGAAACACCTGTCATTTTAGTGTGGGAGGCCAATCTTCATTAATTGCACCAGTAAAAGCAGAGTGTAAAAGGTTCAATTAGCAGGGTAAGAGCACAGTTTTGCTCAAAATATTGCAACTCTCACAACATTATGGGTGACATACCAGAGTTCAAAAGAGGACAAATTGTTGGTGCACGTCTTGCTGGCGCATCTGTGACCGCAAGACAGCAAGTCTTTGTGATGTATCAAGAGCCACTTAGGGGTGTTTTGGAAGAGCAAGTCAGGAAACGTTTTGCTCCACCAGCATTACGTAGTGACCTGGACACTATCCTGCAAGAAGATTGGCGGTGCAAGACTTGTATGTGTCATTCCAAAGAAGAATTGACGCTGTATTGGCCGCAAAAGGAGGCCCTGCAACATACATAATTATTGTGGTCTAAAACCAGGTGTTTCAGTTTCCTTGTCTAACCCCTGTATATATATATATATATATATATATATATATATATATATGCAGAATTAAGAATGTACTCTGTAAAGCCTGCATTATTTAAATTTAATGGCCAATCAGTGCTTCGTTTGGCCCACTGCCTTTTTGGCAAGAATTAAATGGTTTGTGTGCGTGTGTGTGGCATCATTGCCTCTCAATGGCCTGATTGGCAGCAGTACACTACTTGATGAGCTATTCTGTTCGCATAAATGGTCACAGGATACAAATCAAATACAGATATTTTACAATATTTAAATATACATACATAGGGGGCAGATTATGGGATGTGCGCTAAACACTATTCCTCAATTATAGAATTTTAGCATTCACACAGAGGGAGAAATATATCTTATACCTCAAAAACTAAATATACAAGCAAGGATATAAATAACAATGATGTTTAATAAGCAATAAATAATTAATGATCCTATAAAGAATGGTGCTATTATTAAATGCATTTTAATTTAAATGCACGTATATATTTTAACAGCACAAATTCCACATTAAATTTTTTTTACATTCAATTTATTTCTCATTAGAGATGACAATGAGTACAAAAGCAACACACAAAACATAGTTTACACATACAGACACGCATATAAAGTCATGCAGAGTGCAGATGAAAATTAAGGTTAAAAAAAAAAATCACACATACACACACACACGGACCCCTGCATTTATACCCTGAAAAATTGTTAACCTTAATTCCTTATTCCCCTTTCTGGAACGTAAGTAGGACTGGACGAAACAGGACAGAGGTTTCTAAAATGGGAGCTTTGTCTCTGCTTTTAATGAAAGAACTGAAAAATTATTTCACAACATCTGCCAAATGACTCACATCTGCACAGTATTTTGTCATTGACTGATGCATGCACATTTGCCTTAAAATCAAGGTCTCTGCTAATGGCACAATAAGAGACAACTTACAATTCTGTCAAACGAAATAAGAATAGGGATCTTTTTTGTTTTGTTTTGTCTGAAAGAGGTGTGAGTCCATGGGTTTATGTTTGTACTGTTGCTTTTGTTTCTTGTCAAAAGAAGAGAGAATGCAAGCATTGACGTGCTAGCACAAACGTTATGGGAAAAATGGAAGATTCTTTATAAAAGCTTTGAAATTTCCACAATGCGCCATGCCATTTCTCTGACTATCGTGTTAATTAACCGGTGTCTCTTGTTGGCTGGAGTGCTCATGTGTTTAAGTTACATTGCTTTTCGGGTTTACATGTGAAGTATTAGAGTGTTACCTGGACTGAGTCATGCTTTGTTCATTTTGAACCCTTGTTTATGTGCCAAAATGTGCTACCTTCTAATTTTAAGTATTTGTTTTAATTCAGTTTGGTGTTTTGTTTGGTATTTTCTATGATGAAGTAGATTTTGGTTCTTAGTGTCATTTCTATTTACGTTTTTGGAGGTAGGACTTTTGCGTTTGTAATAAAAAATAGCATTGTGTGAAAATTTGATGGAGCACAGTGATTTCTGCACTTCAGAACTGCATCAAAGTCAGTAATTTCTTCTGCATATTTCAGGTAAAAATACTGATATATAACCTTAGCTAATGAAAGTGAAAGTGATACATTCTGCCACTATGTTTGCACACAGCGGAATTGGCCCTCTGCATTTAACCCATCCG
>JAOUQV010000018.1:1328394-1338760 GCA_028565295.1 Aspidoras spilotus | reverse complement strand
CAGCCATGACTTGTCGCTACTTGGAATCGAACCAGGGACCTTCTGGTCGCAAGGCCGGTTCCTTAACCACAAGCCTATAACTGCCCTATGGATATGAACTTAAATAATGGATATGAACTTAAATAATGTAGCTGTTGTAAGGAGCATTCAGAGCCAGAATGTTTGCAGTGCTGAAATTTGAACCTCTGGGCGTTTTTTTTTTTCTAGTGTGAGAGCATACTGTTAATAAGTAATTAAAAAGAAAAAACTTCTTTTTGTTTCCCCACACCAAATATGGGTGAAGTGGAAATTTAGAATTTTACTTAAAGCGGTAGACAGATAAAGAGTCTATAAAATGCCCCCAAAAGACTGGAAAATATTTGTCTGCACCATCACCATGTCAAATGAATGAATGATCACGAATAATGTACCTTCATATCTGTATTTCTTTGAAATGTATTGCCAGCGGTCATTAAAAACCTTTTTTCCTACACAATGCTAGAGTGTGCTAAATCATCTCGCATGAATGTCTTTAGATTAAGCCTTTTATACGATTTACTTTACATTTAATCTCTCACCTCATAATCGGTTCAGCCACAAATGATTTTTCTACGATGAGGGGTTTGAAAATGCAGATGCACATCCTCATGCAGAAGAGGAACATGATAAATCACAATCTGTGCATTGAAATGTACATGCACACCAAACTACAGTACACTTCATCGCGCTTGATGAATGATACCCCTGGTTCAAATTAGAGAGATCATAGGCGGCTGTAGGAATTTTACCCACTGTGTCTCCCGTTTAACTTAAACATATGATATTTTCTTTATGACTTCCAGTTGATGCAAGAGTCATGCGAACTGACTGACCGAATTTGTCTTGCCAGGTTTTTTTTCTCGTGCTGTCTCTCACTGTGGCTAGCACAGGAGCAGCTGAGCTGGGCTTCCACTTAAACCAGACGGCCAAGCAACAAGTGTGTGTGGAGAACCAGGAGTATCCGCACAAGGGATTCTGCTGCAAAAACTGCGAGGCTGGTGAGTAGGATTAAACATGTAGCATGAAGTTATTATTAAATATTAAAAAAGACATTTTACAAGGCAAAATTAAATACTTTGGATTATAGCGCTTAACAATATGTAGAGTTTGGACATATTAACATTAACATCATTATGCACCAACAACCACTGGATTAGGAACACCTGGCAGGTGGTAGTTGATAACACACCTAACTGGTGGTTTACATCAACATTTACTATGTGTAAAGGGAGTGACTTGATTGCCACTTACCACAGTCAAATAGTTAGAGCTGTGTGTAGAGTTGTGCTGCCAGTGTTTCAGCAACAGCTGCATTTGTGGGCTTTTCCCCTTACCACACACCAAGAGTACAACTGTCAACAAATATCCAGCTGAAGGTCACATATTAGCCAAGCCTTGTGTAGTTAATCTAAGCAAAGTAGCAGAGCTGCTGTAGCGGGTATGGGTGATCTGGTCACATCCCACAATCACTTTTCTGTAATTAATCCAAAAGGTGGGCCAAACCACTATTGGCTGTGTGTTTCCAATACTATGATTGTTTAGTGTAGTTAAAATTCAGCGTCTAAGCACCAAGTTCAATAATTTAAATAACGCTATATCCAGATGTTTAATGGCAAACATTGCTTAAGTAAAGGCAAAGGATGATGTGGGTGCATGTGTTTCGGTGTAGATTTATTTATTTATTTTTCCAGGAACCCATGTAAAGGAAAAGTGCACTGCGAATCAGGAGAAAGGAACATGTGAACCATGCAAGGACGGCACCTACGCTGAGCATCCAACCGGCATGGACCAGTGCCTTCAGTGCAGTCAGTGTCCTGCAGGTAAAATATTTCTGATTGTCTCTTATTCATAGTAGTAGTATTGTCATGTCATTGGGATTTGGTAATTTATAGTAAACTGATCATTTTTTATAATTAAATAATAATGCATAATCCTAATAAGTATTTTAAAGCAGTGTTGAGAATTTTCAGATGCTCGTAACTGATTTGAACCAATGGCCACTACACCCAAGTGTGCACTCCTGAGTTCTTAACTTTGCTCTCATGCGGTCCCATATGGCCACTATAAGACTCTAATGGACTGTAGTGAATAGAGTCAGGTTTAAATTTCCTTAGCCATGAGAAGTCGATCAGCTACTGTTACATAGACTGGGTGTGGCCCTTACCCATCGCCCCTGCTCCTTTTGTGATCTTTTCTGTGCGTGTGAGTCAATGTGTTATTTGGCATATTGCTGTGTGTGAGAGAGAGATAGAAAGAGAGAGAACGAGATAATGGAAAATGCTGCTCACACAAATAGGGTGTGTTGATTAGGACCTGTGGGAAGTCAGATTATTACTGTTTATGGGAATATGAGCATTCTGTGATTAATGTATTATGTCCAACAAAGTCAAGATATTTGCTACAATTATTATTATTTCTCTTCAGCTTCATGCAATAGTAAGTAACTTGCTAGTAAGGATTCTGTTTTTGTTTACTCTTAATATTAAACGCTCTCTCTCTCTCTCTTTTTGCCTCTCTCTCTCTCTGCCTTCTCAGGCCAGATCATTACAGAGATGTGCACAAGCACAAGAGACACCAAGTGTGAGTGCAAGCCTGGCACATTCTGCCTGCCAGATGAGCCATGTGAAGTGTGCAAAAAGTGCACTAGGTAACTACCAGTCCATAAACTAAAGACAATAGCACATATTTATGGTAGCCTGAGAAAACTGTTTCACATGTCTTATTTGCACCTGCCTAGTTCACTATGTAAATATATATAAGTTGCTCAGGTTGTATAGATTATTCAGGTTTTTTATTTGCCATCATAAGCACACATGTACAGTAGTACAATATTAATTGAAGCCTTCATATGTAATACATTCACAATTAAGTCAGGAATAAGCACAACCAGAACTGCAGCCAGTCTTTAATGATTCTGATGCATATATTTTTTGTCTCAGGTGCAAAGCAGATGAAACCGAAGAGCGTCTATGCACGCCAACCTCCAACACAAAGTGCAAAAAGCGCCCTTTATCTCCTTATGACCCTACTATGACTCCCACAGTCCCATCTGTGCCCAGAAATGACAATCCTGGCACTATAGGTACAAGAACATGACCCCACACACATGACTGTTATAGGAATTTTGATCATTACTATCAGATAGATCTTATTTTTAAAAAGTCTGCATTTTTGAAACTGTTTAGATTAAAATGTTTTATGCCAGTTATGAATATAAACTTTGCCATTTGATTTCTCTCTTTTTCAACAGTAATTGTGGTTGTAGTGATTTTGTTACTTATTGTTCTTCTGGCCGGTGTGATGGTTTGGCAGAAAAGACGACTCTGTCAAAAACAAGGTTTTTGAACAAATTTACTTATTACTATTTTATGTTAAATATTATAAAAATTAATGTTAATTCAGAAACAAAACAAAATTGTTTTTAATGATTTCTTTTTATTTTTGCAGCAAGCCCCATAACTCAAAATGATGAAGTGAAGATTCCAATAGTAAGCCTTTATTTACATCTCAGTTAATCCCAGAAATAATTGTATTGATATTGAATGTATGCGTATATGTTGTACAACGTCTGATTAGCCATTGATTGTGTCCATTTTAGGACGGCGTTAGTATCCCTACATCGGAGGAGTGTGAGAACAGTCGTAATGCGGGATTGGAGGAAGCAGAGCTGCCTCGCAATGAGTTTCGTCCTCTGCTACAGGAGACGCATATACTTGGATGTAAAAGCATTCCGGTGGAGGACGAAGACAGAGGACTTGGGGACAGCTTACCAAACACCACCAGTTCCTCCCAGACCAGTTTATCAGCCCTGCCAGTCACCACTTCACTTCTTGTGTCAGTGAACTGTGAGAGGGAGACAGAGTCATGGGCCAAGGTTAGGAAAAAAAAGAAGGGTCTCACACTGTCATTATCTGTTCCTTTTTGTGTGCTTTTCCAGTGATCTAAACAGTTTAGAAAGTAAAGTTTACCTAGCAAGGTGTTATTTCTTTTTCCAAAATGCCCCGTTATGTTCCACACATCTGCGATCACTTTGGCTGCTCTCGTCCACACTTTTACTATAACCATGTCGGTGCAGAGGGACAAATATTATTGAACCAAATAATGCTATACACATTCGTATGTAATATCCACACACTCCTTGTTTAGATGGATTGGTTTTGTTTGATTAAGTAGCATTTTCATGCACTCCTGTAATATTTTAACTTGCTTATTTTACATTTCCGGTTTATTCTGTTATAAGCTTTTGTTATCATCAATTACAGCAGTCAGATACTGTATTGTAGAATTTTGTTTTTTTTTCACAGAATTTTAATTCTTTGATTTGATTGCTTTACTAGGAGGATGGCACACCCAGAAGACTTGTTCCCTTACTTGGTAAGAAACTTCAGTTTAGCAATCACTTTCACTGACATAATACACTCACACACCACACAATCTCCTCATATTCACTTTATTTGCTCTTTGGATTGTATTTGTATTTTGGCAAATGAAGGAATTAGCAATGGCAGTTTATTTATTTATATTTTGGGAAATTTTACCTTCTACTTACTTTAGTTACTAATTTCCTCATGCAGTATTGCATTATGATTGAGTGGTGCTCATGGATTACTGTTTTAAGCAGATTGTTAAATGATAGCAAATATATTTTGCTATAAGCTATAATATATTTATTCATTTTCTATAACAGCCGCTCAGACTGTAGTTAGGCTAATTGAATATTACCTGTTTAATAATGTAGCACATTTTGGATAAAAATAAAAACAAAATCAGGGTTGCTGCAAAAAGAAAGTATGAATGACAAAGTCAGATAATTTCTCATTAAAACAGAACTAATTGTAACTTGCTGTTTAAGGGGAAAAGGCACAGCAAATATTGGTATATGATTCATATCTGTATTTCATTTTTACATTTAAAATGACAAAATGTTTAATTATTAAGAATAATTAACCAAATGAATTAATTATTGCTTTATTATGAAATCGGTGAATGAAATGAATTCTTCTTAAAAAAAAATTTAAAGGCTTTGTATGTATGTAAATTAAACGTCTGACGATTTAAAGTAATTTCAGTATTTAATGTTAAGGAAACTCTAGTGCAGTGCATTCTGACTCTTTTTCTCTTCCACAGCTGATGAGGTGTCTCTAAGCAAGAGCTTTGACCTGTTTGATGTCCTAGATGTGCGTGTGCACAACAAGTTTTTCCGTAGCATCGGCGTAAGCGATAATGCCATCAAGATCGCGGATTCGCACAACGTTGGTGACAAAGTGTATGAACTTTTGCGTGTATGGATGCAGCGCGAGGGTCTCCGAGCCAACATCAACCACCTGCTGCAGGCACTGCTCGATCTGGACCAGCGCTACTCTGCTGAGCAGATTGCCTCTCGTGCGGTAGAGCGCGGCTACTACAAATACGAGTGATGTAACAAACACCTCATGATGAACTTGTAAATGGAAAGTATTGTGCTTTTCCTTTTCACAGCCTATAATGGACTAAAGATGCAAGTGTTGTTTTGACAAGCTGGTTAATATGAACAAAATTCATTTAGACAGACTTGCAAACTGTAACAAGCAACTCGGTATTTGAGAGTCATGTTGAGGAGCCCATTTTTTTTTGGCTGCTGCACCTGAACAGATCATCATGTCTCCCATTACCTCTTAAGCATATTTAAAAAAAAATCATGCATGTGTACTAGTATGAATATGGTCGGCAGATGATAAAGTTGCACACGAGAATTATAGAAAGCGACAGTTCTCTTTTGTTCACACATGCACTGTTGAGCTAAGGCTACACAAATCTCGTAGCAACGTCTTCTACTTTGAAGAACCATTGGGCTGTGAATATAAATTAAGATGATTGTTTAAGCATTGAAGCACAGTCATCGTGTGCAACCTGATGTGAGGAAAGAAATGGCATGTGTAAGGAAGCCAGAGAGAGGAGTTAGCTTTATGTTTTTTTTTTTTTCCTCTTACTTTGTAGCAACTTTTTTTGGCTTTCTTGAAGCCAACACTGGACTCTGAGTATAGTTGCGCTATATGACAGCGTGGATTCAGCTCAGATTGTGCACTGGCCTTAAGTTTTTATTTCTTAAAATGCACAAAATAAGAAAAAGAATTCAAGAGGAGTGGCAAATGTATCTGTAATTATAGCAGGAAAATGATTTGTTTTCAATTTTTTGTGCACATTTATATTTGAAACTAAAGGCAAATGAACCCCTAGAATACACTACATGCAAGTAAGATTGTTTTTCAGTTGTTTACCGACTATGGTGGATTAGACGAAAGAAGATTTGTCTTTAGACATAATGCAAGACTTTAAAGCTTTCCAAAACAACTGTTTTTAAACCTTATTGAACAGTAAAGATTGATTCATGTTATAACATTAATATATTGTTTGTTAAGGAATGTCACAGAAGGACGTGCTTTGATTCATAAAATAGAAGGATGTACTTTGCTTCGTTACAAGTTGAACCTCTTTGGGCAGTTACACAAACACGTCTTCAGCCTCTTCCATTTCCTTATTTAAAATTTGGATGTATTTATTGTCATAGTAGAACTATGTGGAATTATTTATACCTGTTAATTATGTGCAAGAGTGTTGCTGTGTGTACTTTTCCGTTTGCCATGCAGTGTAAAGCACTACAAATGCGTCAAGGGCATATAGTTCTTTTTTTTTTTTTATTGTTTTGAGATGGTCAGTCTGTCAGAAACTTGTCTGTTTCTTACTGGGTGCCACATTGGTCCTGTTCACACAGCCAAAACGAGACACATTGTTTAATACTCTTAACCTATTGCATGTAGTAAACCATGGAAGTTTTGGTACGTGTGGTGTTTGGTGGTTTTTTTCCCCCAGAAGTTTAAAGATGAAAGACTTTTCCGCTCATTGAGTTTTGAATTTCATTTGTTTTTGGCCTGAGCTGTATATATTCCCAGATGTTACCAATATAACGTCAGAAATGACAGATTTATTATAAATATACATATCTATAGCACAAACCAAGAGTGAAGACAATGAAGTATAGTGACGTTTTACAAACTGAAGGAACAACCTGAATGTTGACCGAGTTCATAATAGAAAATTATATGAGGCAACACTCGTATAGTATGAAGCTATAATACAGTTGCTGTTGTCATTGAATTGAATTCTGTAAGCGTGTTTTATCAGCTATTATGGCAGAGTTATTTATTAATGACGGCTTCATAGAGATTGTTGCTGTTTATAATTGTTTGTGTTGATCACTTATTGACTCATCTGTGTGATCATCAATGAACTTTCGACTCAGCTGTGTAGGTAGTCACATGGCTGTATAATCTCTAGCACAAAGTGTGTGTTCTTTAATGAAATCACACAATTTTGTGTGTTCAGTGTTCATTCAGATATTGTAACAGTGCAGGCACTGCCACCTAGTGTTTTTAAAATAATGATCATATAAATTGATATGGAACTCATTCATTCATTTTCTATACCCGCTTAATCCTAGTTCAGGGTCACGGGGAAGCCGGTGCCCACCCGGAAACTTAGAGTGCGAGGGCAGGAACAACCCTAGACAGGGCGCCAATCTATCATAAAGTGCGCACACACAAAATGACAGATTAATGGGGAGTTTTAGAGACACCAATTAACCTATCGTGAGAGGAAACCGGAATACCTGGTGAACCCCACGTGAACACAAGAACATGTAAACGCCGCACAGAAATTTGCAGAGTCGCCCCACCCAGTGCTCGAACCTGGGATCTTCTTGCTGTGATGCAGCAGCACTATCCACTGTGCCGCCCTGATATTGAACTGTCTGTTTCAAAAGTCTGAGCTGATCCAAAATCCATGTCTTTGAAATTAACACGCATTCAGACGGGAAATGCAGCAAATGTTAGGGACCTGTTATTTTTCTTTCGTCCCCATCTCTTCTGTCATCATGCATTTGTAATGGGTTCTTTCTTTACTGTATATGCAACAACAATTCATTCAGTAGAAGAGATCTCTCATGGTTTCTCCACATTTACTTTATGCATAGTTCAGCTTTATTTCGTTTAACATAGCTGTTATGTTCCTTCTGCGTATGTTCACCTAGGATTCGCTCTGATGTTGTCGAAGCCAGTGCATTGCCCCACTTAGACAATTGTTCAATCAGTAACAGTTGTAAAGTATTTGCTGTTGCGAATGCATTTGTAGAATGGTTCAATTTTGAAATAAACGTTTCATACTAAATGCTAAGTGTTGTTTCATGCCGAAAACCACGACGGAGTGTTTTTTTTTTTTTTTTTCTTTCTCCTCAGACATTTAATACATTTAATTTTTACATTTCAAATTGCTCTTAGTGAAAAACCTTATCCTCTATGAATCCAGTGATTGTCTTGTACTACTCACTCTAATCGTCTAATCCCGAGGTTAATTAGACATGAAAATAGATTTGACTTCAGGGAAACTTTTCACTGCTGAGGACCCTTTTAAAATTCTCAACGCCACCCCAATCTAATTAACTACTGACATATAATTAATTATTCTACCCATAGGTATCACTGGAGTAGGAACAGCTGGCTAATACAGGGTTGCACCATCTTTTTTTGTATTAATTACAGTGTGTGCACGTCAGGAAACAGACTCCATAAGGGTTAAGAACCTCTATACTTCATACAAGCTGACTAATGCCCATTACAGCGGCTATGCCAGTTCTTCTGTCTAGTTTGACACTTGCTTCTAAAGTCAGCCACCCAAGGCCAGCCGATGTGTGACCTTAGCCTGGATGTTTATTGATGCTTTATCCACTCTTGGTGCACCTGTGATACGGTGAGTTGAAAACAAACCACAAGTGCCGTTAATGCCACCACATCTTTAACTAATTTCATATATGCTCTAGTTGGCTGCTGTACAGTGGACAGATCAACGCCTTATTCAGAGTTGTCTGTGACAACCATGAACTGGGGAAATTTATCAATGACCATATGCTCCACACTAGATGTTTCTAATGCAGAGAACATACAGAAGAACTTAAAGAAATCATGCAAAGGCAGGTAAGATTATGAATGAATTGCAGCCCAGGAAACCAGGTGAGTTTTCAAATGAGGTGATTATCATTTTCTTGAGGATTATAAATCATTCATCATCAACCTTTAACAAAAGCTGCTTCAGCACCAAGGGACAAAAATGAAGCGTGTAGGACAATTCATTCATTCATTCTTTATCTTCCACTTATATCACACTCACTATCACACACATTCACACATTTGGGGTCACTTTAGAGACACCAATTAACCTAACGCACATGTTTTTTGGACTGTGGGAGACTTTTTGGACTCGGTTCCTTCGTGCTGTGAGGCGGCAGCACTACCCACTGTGCTACCATGCTGCCAGAACTTTTTTATAAAATCCAAAATGGAGTAAATAATGTAATATTTTGCTGTTCAAAATAGTGTTTTTGTTTTTTTGAATTAATATATTAAGGGGCGGTGCAATGGTTCAGCTGGTAGAGCTGTCGTTCAAAGCAAGAAGGACCCGGGTTCGATCGCTAAGTGGTATGATTTTGTACATTTCTGTGTGGAGTTTGCCAGTTCTCCCTATGTTCGCACGGATTTTCTCTTGCATTCCAAAGACATGCATGTTATGTGAACTGGTGTCTCTAAAGTTGCTCTCTAAAGTTCTGTGAATGTGTGTGCCCTACGATGGAGCTGCACCCTGTCTAGGGCTGCTCCTGCCCTTGTACCCAGAGGTGGGTACCGGCTGGTCTTTTTTTCATAATGAAATTTATCTATTGATCTGGACAGGAGATCAAAACGTTGATTGTATTTTCCTCTATTGTCTAAAAGAAAGCAATTATAAGTTAACAAACAAAATTAATATTTCTATGAGTATTTACCAAGAAAAGACATATTTACTGGCCATAGGGTCTCAAATGATATTTCCCTGTCCATGACAGAAAATCTCTCCATTTCTTTTCATTATTATTCAAAATGTGCAAATAAAAAAGGAATAAAAAAGCAAAAATTGGGAATGGGATGCAATTACTTTCTCTCTCAAACCAAATTCAATCTACAACATTAAAGGGGTGTGCTATTATGCACAATTCACTAGCTAGTTTTCCTTTCTTTAAGACCTTTATGTGAACGTCAATTCTTCTTGGGAATGACACATACAAGTCCTGCACAGTGGTCAGAGGGATTTTAAGCCATTTCTTTTTGCAGGATAGTGGCCAGGTCACTACTACGTGTCAAAACGTTTCCTGACTTGCTCCTCCAAAACCCAAAGTGGCTCTTGATACATCACAAAGACTTGCTGTCTTAGTCACAGATGTGCCAGCAAGACCAACAATTTGTCCTCTTTTGAACTCTGGTATGTCACCCATAATGTTGTGTGCATT
>JAOUQV010000018.1:1282862-1298337 GCA_028565295.1 Aspidoras spilotus | reverse complement strand
GGCCCTACACCATACTAATAAATTATTGTGGTCTAAAACCAGGTGTTTCAGTTTCATTGTCTAACCCCTGTGTATATTTCTGTATGTATATCCAAATAATTGCCTCTCCCTATAGATACTTTAGTTGGCCACACTGTCTTATCGGCGCTTTCCTAATGAGGTCCCTGTCTCTTCAGTCACTGCGCATTAGATTTTTTGAAGACATGGGTCTCAGTTCTCAGCCTAAAACTTTTTTTATTAAATGTTTTTATGAAAACAAATTCTCAGATAGACAGACAAAGCGTATAAAATGACTGTGTCAATTTATTTATTTATTTATTTATTGTTTAACGTCATCCTCAGCACAGGAACACTGTTAAACTTGTACACAAGTCTCAAGAACATGTAAACATGCACACAGAAATTCCCAGGTCGCCCCATCTGGGGATCAAACCCGGGTTCTCTTGCTGTGAGGCCACACCACTATCCACTGTGCCACCGTGCACACTGAATAATTTCTTCAGCCTGAATATGTATAATATTAGGATTCACACATCGTAGATTATTTGGAGTTAGATTTTAAACACTGAATATTGAATTATTTACTGGGATGATGGTACAGTCTTAGATTTTTTCTGATTCCAAACAACTTGGTCATAACTCAGATTTGATATCAATGGCCAGTTTTTTTTAGAATTGGTTAAAATCACTGCTCTATGAATTATTATACCACTGAACCTTAACTATAAGGCACACACTAATATAATGCCTAGATCAAAACACAAGCAGGAAAATAATCTTTTTTTAAGCAAATATGAAGACTATAGTAAAGTACGCCACTTGGACAAATTCAATTCAATTAAATTTTATGTCAACTATAAACATCAGAGATATAAACTCCATAGACAGACTTTAATATAAACAACACTGAGTGCCGGTCAAATGAATAAATATGTGATGATACAGTAATAAAAATATTAATCAAACAAACAAATATTCGAACCCTAAATCCCTGAATTTTTTCTTTCTTTATATTAATACCTATGCTTTTCTTGTCTTTTTATGGTGAATGTATGTTTAAAATATTACAAAGAAGATGACTGTAAGGTCCCCGACAAAAGTGCTAAAAAAGCAACCCCTCAGCCCCCTGCTCCTGCAGCCAACCCTCAAAGGGCCGGGGCTAAAATAGCAGTCTGCAGCCCTGGCGAACAGAGCTCTCCTCTTTCTCAAGGTTTTCTTTCCCTTTATCTTTTCTATACCCTCGCTCTCTTTATCTCTGTGTGTTATGTGTATGCACTGGTTTCCGGAATGCTTGCTCTTTGTCTGTTCTCACATTCTTGGTTTGCCCTTGACTTTCCTCGAGTTTTTTCCTCCCTCAAGCTTAATGTTCTCTCTCTTTTTGTTTTTCATGCATTCAGCTCTCAGTGCTTGATTGAGAGCATTTTTCTGCCTGCTTGCTTCGTGCTCTTGCAGTGACTAAAATGACATGTCTCTCCATTAATCATGGTTCTTCGATAGTTGTGTGTGTTTAGATCGCTGCATTTAGGCACCAGCAACACCAAGCAACCTTATGTACATTCAGTGCATGTAAGCATGTGGATTTTAAAATACAATATTTAATTAATGATATGTAAATTATGGATTATGTTTCATTCATCAGTGTTGACATGCGTCAGTGGTATAGCTTTCTGGTTAGTAAGAAAGTCGGCAATCACAATGCGTCCATCAAGCATGCTTCAACTTTTTGTAAATAATACTGGACAAAGAAAAATATTTAATGTATATGTGTGTTGTCAGTTCGGAGTAAATCCGGTACGGGTCATGCCGAGAAGCGAGAACAGCGAGTGCCAAGGCAGGCGAGCGCCACCAGGGGGCAGAAAAGTGCTAAGAGCTCAGGAAGCAGCAGCTCTTCATCACAGCTCACCTCCAGCTAAAACATTATCTACACCCATAAACCCTGACAAGTCACAGTAGGCAAAAACAGGTCAGGGTGGACTTATGAAACAGCTCTAGATTCAGTATTACCTAATTTGTTAAATGTACTAGATTCTCTCTCTATCTTTCCCCCTCTATCTCTCTTTGTTTTAACTCTGAAGTTTACTTTCTTTTCTTATTTATTTCGTTGCTTTTACATTTATATCAGTTTATATTTAGAGAGCTTTACTTTAAGTCAATAAATATGTACGCGCTACTTTAAACTTCTATTAGCCACACAGCCCCATCACCGTCACAGGTATTGTTTGTGTAATTTCATTTGTAACTGCAGTGAAAGAAAAATGGCTGCCGTACTTGTGATTTGCTGGAAAGATCATCATCACGCAGTGATTTTTGGTGGTCTGAGGGTGTGCACAGTATAGAGAAAGTGGTTTGTAATGAAGTTTGTACATGTGAATGTATAATAAACTTAAAGGTAGTTTGCAGAAGTGTCTGCTATAAAGAAGGTGAAAGTGTTTTTCTTTGAGGTGCATTTTGATATAATCTAGGAATGTGCAGGTAAATAAAATTACTTTATATTTACATTTACAGTATTTAGCAGACGCCCTTGTCCAGAGCGACTTACAAAAATGCTTTAAGACAATATCAGTAAACATAATTTATTCTGAATAAATAGGAAACCAACAAGAATATCCTCAAGTAGCTGTTGTGGAATTGTGCATGTGGTTTTTTTTTTTTTGAGTAAGAAAAAATGTGCTTAGTTGAGGTAAGTGCGGAATACGTGGGTTTCAAGCAGCGTATGAAGGTAGCTGCTGATTCTGCCGTTCGAACATTAAGGGGAAGTTCTTTCCACCATTTAGGAGCCAGAGCAGAGAAGAGTCTAGAAGCATGTCATCCTTGTCCCCCTAAGAGATGGGGGCACCAGTCGAGCAGTTGAACTTGGATTGAACATTAAATACAAGTCTTGCAGCCAAGTTCTGGATCAACTCTAGGAGGCGGATAGCACTCAGAGGTAACTCTGCTAAGAGGGAGTTGCAGTAGTCCAGTCTCGAGATGACCAGGAACTGAACCAGGATCTGTGTCGCCTCAGTGGAAAGAAATTGACAAATCCTTCCTATATTATAGAGAATGAATCGACACGATCGAGAGGCATTGGCAGTGTGAGAGGAGAAGAACAATTGGTTGTCCATAGTTACCACTGGGTTGCGTGCCATGGTGGATGTGGTGATTTGGACCTTGTCGATAGAGAGTACAAGATCCTGTTGGGGACAAGCGTTTCCTGGATAGAGTAGGACTTCCACCTTGTCAGGATTCAACTTTAACTGGTAATCCGCCATCCATGCAGATATGTCTTGAGACATGCCGAGATCTTGGTGGAGACTTGAGTGTCTGAGGGAGGAAAGGAGAGAATTAATTGGGTGTCATCAGCATAACATTATGTGAGAAGCCGTGTGCGGATATGACCTCACAGAGAGAGCGAGTGTAGAGTAAGAACAAAAGAGGACCAAGCACTGAGCCTTGTGGGACACCAGTGGTCAGTTTGCGGGGTGATGACATAGATCCTCACCACAATACCTGATACGATCTGTCGGCGAAGTAGGAAGCAAACCATTGCCAAGCTGTTCCCTGGATTTCAAGACTACCAAGGATGGACAGAAGTGTCTCGTGGTTAACTGTGTCGAATGTTGCTGAGAGGTCCAGGAGGATTAGGACAGAAGACAATTTGAGCTGCTGATTGAGCTGCATGCAAGTTCACGGTGACCACCAGTGACAGTTTGTTTTCTTTACAAATAATCTTAATTTTCCCCCAACATTAGAACTTTGTTATATTAGTGAAAGTTATATTTTATTATATTTTCATTTCCTTTCAGCGTTTCTCATTGTATATTGTTTAACTGTATTTCTGCAACATTGATCACATGGCTACATTCATATAACAACCCCAGTTCCAAAAAAGTTGCAATGTTGGGTAAAACATTAATAAAAACAGAATATGAAATAGGTGAATGGCATTATTGGATAAAAAGTGAACATCCCCGGAAGGATGGGGCAAGGTTCACTACTTTGTGAACAACTGCGTGAGCAAGATTAATAACAGTTTAATAACATTTTTAACATGCAATTGCAAGGAATTTGAGGATTTTATCATCTACAGTCCATAATATCATCAATTGATAGAGAATCTGGAGTAATCTCTGTAAGTAAGCGCCATGTCCGATAGTCAACATTGAGTGTCTGTGACCACTGCATTAAAAAAGGACATCATTCTGTAACGGATGTTACCACATGGGCTCAGGAACACTTCAGAAAACCATTGTCAGTAATCACAGTTCATCACTCCATATTTTAGGCCAAGTTAACGTAAAAGCCATATATCAACAACACCCAAAAACGCTGCTGGCTTCTCTGGCCTGAGCTCATCTGAGAAGGACTGACGCAAAGTGGAAAAGTGTCCTGTGGTCTGACGAGTCCACATTTTAAATTGTTTTTTGTTTTTTAAATTGCAACTGAAGGTAGAACACAAACTACACTCGGAAATAACCCAATCTTCTCCACACTGGTAACAAATCCAGGACCTAATTGCTGTGAGACAAGAGGTCAGATTACTGTCTTTATAGAATGAACAGTGGACTCTTTCATAAGCATTTCACTTTAGCTTGACTTCAGCTCAGATTTTCAGGGCAAACTGCAAGTCTAGCGTGTAAGACTGGAATAAAGCATCTACAGCCACCTCTCTGTACCCTGTGAAATTCTCCTTGACCTTTATAAAGAGTGCACATTTCTTCCAGAGCTCTGAAAAAGTTTCTCTCCCTGGTCTTGTGTCTATAGGTGTGCAATGAATGCAAATGTGAAGGTCAGAGAATTGGTTTTTCTGTCTTGTAACCAGGGAAGTTTTCTGTAATGGAAGAGCAGGTTTTAAGATGAATTTGAGAATAAAATTTTTCTTTCAATTAAACCTAGTCGTGTAAGAACAGAGCCAACCAAATAATTTTGTCTTATAGCCTCTAAGTCTCTCATGAAGTGTACAAGGTTATTGTTTATCTATATACAAGGCGTGGACTATTTGACATCTCCAATTCACCTTAGCATGTAGAATGTGCAATCTCTGCACTGAAATTTTCTTCTTCCTCAGCATGCATCACCATGCCGGGCTTATCATCAGGACTGTTGTACAACTTGACAATACAGAGCATTGTACATTGGTATACATCTTGTACCAATACACACAAATGCACTATATTGCCAAAATTATTTGCTCACCCATCCGAATTATTGGAATCAGGTGTTCCAATCACTTCCATGGCCACAGGTCAAAATCAAGCACCTGGGCATGCAGACCGTTTTTACAAACATTTGTGAAAGAAAGGCTCGCTATCAGGAGCTCAATGTATTCCAGAGTGGAACTGTGATGGGATGCCACCCGTGCAGCAAATACAGTCGTGAAATTTACTCGCTCTTAAATATTCCACAGTCAACTGTCATCTGTATTATAAGAAAATGGAAGGGTTTGGGAACGACAGCAACCCAGCCCTGTAGGCCATGTAAACTGACGGAGCAGGGTCGGCGGATGCTGATGCGCATAGTGTGAAAAGTTTGCCAACTTTCTGCAGAGTCAATCACTACAGGCCTCCAAACTTCATGTGGCTTTCAGAGAGCTTTATGGAATGAGTCTACATCGTTGAGCAGCTAAACATGTAAGTCAAGGCAGTTGAGCAAATACTTTTGGCAGTATAGTGTATATGAGGGGCAATAAGCATGCACTTGACAACGGAACAATTGTGTTTAATAGATAACAGGTGTGTATAAACTACTGACTATTCAAGTGTTCGCCATGTAATACTGGGTGACATTAGCAACAAACGATGCCATTTGATAGTAAGCCCAGTAGTAGCATATTGGTTGGATTTGTTTCAAACAGATGACATTTCAGCTAAATGCTAGCAGTTTCTACCGTAACCCTAAGTCCTTAAAAACATGGTTTAAGACTAAATGCTGGAAAAAAAACGTCTTGCTCCTGAATCTTAAGCCAGAGTTGTAGCACATTTCCATTTAATAACTGCAGTGCTTTTTTCCCTCCTTCGGAAAATGCTGATACCAACACCATGCAGCAGGTGGCACTGTTGCCACTGTGTACATTTTTACAGAACTGCAGAATAATTGGATTTGATTGTTTTCAGAGTTAAATAATGTTTGTTCTTTTTATCAAATGGGTCGCACTGAATGAGGCATGCGGGTGAAGTTCAAGTTAAAAGGGAACCACTCTGTAACACTTAACTAATAATTGAGAGGTTTTCATGTAGGTGTGTGTGTGTGTGTGTCTGTGTGAGTTTGTGATGTTTCAAAACAGACAAGCGAATCATAGTTAAAAGGTGTTTACACTTCATGGTCAGGTTTATTAGTGACACAAAATTAGGGTTAAAGATGGCACCATGAGATAAGGAGGAGGTGATCTGGGGTGATAAAATGAGAAATTTAGAAATGAAGATTACTTGTGTATTTGTAAGCTGAATAAAGGAAAAAAAGACAAATGCACAAGTGAGGTGTAAATAGAATTGAGATGTAGGAAAAGAGGTAGAGCAAAAAAAGGAATGCAAATACTATAATAAAAAAGGAGACGGAGCATTTTATAAGCATAAAATGTATATATATGGGGTTGTACGTATAAAAAATAGTTACAAAGGATGGATGAAGAGAGTGATGGATGGAATATTAGATAAAAAGAAAATGTGCCTGCACAAAAAAAAAATAGAAAGATGTAGAACAGGTGTAGAGATGTTAGTGTATATAGTGAAAAAGAGACTAAGACTATAGGGAATGGGAATGTTTCAGATAGTTATATTGCAGAAACAGACAGTGTGTATGTGTGTGCATGGGAGAGAGAGTGTGAGAGCGGCGTGTGTTTTTATGGTGGCCGTTTGTCGTGTTTATGTGGCTAGATTTCTTCTCCTTTCATATTGATGGTGGCGCTGAGCTGCAGGATTGATGGCACCATATTGCTGTGCTCCAGCGAACCTAATGACCCAAAACCCAGAGTGTGCATATACACACACACAAACCAGTCCTCATTTTGTGTGTATAGCTCTGTAGGTATGTGTGTAGGAATTGTGTGTGTGTGTGTGTATATATATGTGTATGTTGGGGTAGTGGGGGTTGGATTTATTAGATTAATGAATCATTGCGGGGCATGGTGGCGCAGTGGGTAGTGCTGTTGTCTCACAGGAAGAAGGTACCTGGTTCAATCAACGTGTGGAACGACCTGCAAAATTTATATGAGAAGTTTGCATTTTCTCCGTTCACTAGGGCTTCTTCCTGGTGCTCTGGTTTCCTCCTGCTTTCCAAATACATGCTTGTTAGGTTAATTGGTGTCTGTAAAGAAGACCTTGATGTGACATTGTGTGTGCCTTCCGATGGAGTAGCATCCCGTCCAGCGTTTTTCCTTCCTGATGGGCAAATGTTGACCCGTAACCCCATTTGGATTAAATAGAAGATGATGAAGGAATGTATAATGAATGAATGAATTAATTATCTACATTATCTATATACCCATTCACATAGCTCTTAATTTTGTTATTTTGGTTATTCATGTTACTAATTGATCGCTCAATAAATTAGGTGGATTAATCAGATGTCATATGATTATAAAAATCATATGCTCCCATCAGCTCTCAAAGTATTGATCTGCCCACTGCACAGCACACATACCAGCTATGGGTAAAATGGAGCGACTTTGACCACTAACAGACAGTTGGAGAGTAGAGCTGAGGTGCCTGTGTTTTAGAAATAGCTTTGCCCATATGACTTTATCATAGATCTACTAAGTTTGGAGGTACCATAAACAAACCTCCAGCTGAAGGTTCCACAACAGTTGGCCACGTTCTGTTGAATAGAGAGCCGAAAGGCAAAATAGCGAGGTTACCTGGCGGAGCTGCTGCATCAGACATGGGTTGACTTGCATATGGGGCATATGTTTTGCCACCTTGTGGAGTCTATTCCCTGATGTATATGTGCCGTAAATAATCTACAGATCTAGTTGTATATTGTATTCATACAATTCAGTGTGTAATGTATAGTGTATAATGTTTACCAATATAATGCTCACAGGTTTGTTGTGAAAGCATGCTCAGAATGGCAAATCACACACACACACACACACACACACACACACAGATACACATTCCTGCCATTCAAACATACCTCTTCCATTCAACCCTCGCATGCCCAACTGAGCTGAAGACTTGATCTTCCCATCTCAGTCATTAGGGGGCACCATTTTTCTTCCTCCTTTGTTGTACTTGGATGCTGAATTTGTTAGTACCTTTGCTATCACCCCTCCACTGCTTTGCCTTTGGCATGTTGGTGTGTGTTTGTGTGTGTGAGAGAGTGTTGTTGACAAGAAGAGGGGGAAAAAACACCCCACTGTGCGGAACATATTTGTTTGTTTGACGTTTTTTTTTTTTTTTTGGAGGATTTTAGAATATTTTCGAGCTGCCTTGCCATTTATTAGTCTTTGTTTGATAATTTGGCAGTTTGTACTTTCATTTTTATATCATTATCTTCTGCTTAATCCACACAAGGTCGTGGGCCAGCCTGGGCACAAGGGCAGGAACAACTTTAGACAGAGTGCCACTATTATTATTCTTTATTTGTATTGTTCATGGAAATAATATTGGCATCAATATACAACTCAAATAATATGAAATGTGTTCATATTGTTCTATCTTGAACAAAACAAATGGATGTAATTTACACATTGTGTCTGTTCCTAGTGATCTTTCATTACAAAAGCATCTGTTTTTAGGAATCTAGCACAGTCACAGGGCCATTTAAGTGCAACTAGCAAAGCATCTTGATAATGAGTGGCTAGTGTATTACCTATTGAGGCAATGGTAGCATAGATATTAGCATTGATGGTGTCCATCCAGATATGTAAGCTACCTATGCCACACGCACTAATGCAACCCCATACCATCAGAGATGCAGGCTTGTTAACTGAGCGCTGATAACAACTTTGGTCGATTTCTTCTCTTTAGTCCGAATGACATGGCATCCCTGATTTCCATAAAGAACATTTTGATTCTTTAACACAGAACAGTTTTCCACTTTGCCACAGTACATTTTACATGATCCTTGGCCCAGAGAAGATATCTGCACTTCTGTTCTTGTTTAGATACTTTGATCTATAAAGTTTTAGCTGGCAACGGCGGATGGCACAGTGAATTGTGTTCACAGATAATGTTCTTGTATGTGATGCAGTGCCATCTAAGGGCTTGAAGATCCTGGGCACCCAGTATGGTTTTCTGCTCTTTACCGTTACGCACAGAGATTCTTCCAGATTCTCTGAATTATTTGATGATATTATGCACTGTGGATGATAATATGTTCAAATTCTATTTTACACTGTCAAACTCATCTCTGATATCACTCCACTACTTGTCAGTGCAGAATTAGAGGGATCTTTTTCCCATATTTACTTCTGAGAGCCACTGCCACTCCAAGGTGCTCTTTTTATACCCAGTCATTTTAGTGACCTACTGCCAGTTGACCTAATGAGTTGTAATTGTTTGTACCTTTAAATTTTCCATCCTTTTATTGCCCTTTCCCAACTTTTTTGAGATTTGTTTTTGAAATTTTAAATGAGCCAATATTTGGCATGAAATTTCAAAATGACTCACTTTCGATATCTGATATGTTGTCTATGGTTTATTGTGAATACAATATCAGTTTATAAATTATAGCATTCCATTTTTTATTTACAGTTTGTACTTTTCCCAACTATTTTTGACTTAAGTTTGAATTAACTGTTTCTTAAATTTTTTCAATAATAAAAATTCAACATCCAGCAAGGATCATTTCTGACTCACTTTAAGTAAGCTGGCATTTTTTTTACCAATTCAAGGAACGGCTAGCTCACTTTCACACTATGGATGCTCAGGAGTGCCTACAACTCCCACATTCCCCAGAGTACTAATGACTCGAGTCAATTCGCCTGTTTCATTTAGCTGTGTTTGCTTTTACTTTTTATATGAATTTAATTTTAATCGTGTGTGTCAGGTTTTTCAGCATGTATCTTGTATAAGTATGTTATTTTAATATTTTGAGAGTTATGTCTTGTCTAGTTTGCTTTTAAATGCCTAGTTAATGTTTTTGAATTTGTTTTTCTGTTTTTCTTAATTATTGATCATTCACTGTATTTTGCTTCTCTTCTTGCTTCTGGTTGGGGAAATTAAACTACTCTTGCTTCCAAGCAAGACACTTATCCTTATTCGCTCACTAGCCACTTTATTAGGTACATCTTGCTTATAAAGGTTTGGACCCAATTTTCTCTTCAGAACTGCCTTAATTATTTGTGGCATACTTTCAACACAGGAATTATAATTTTTTTATTGTAACAGTGATTATTCGAGTTTCCTTTCTCTCTTCTTGACCCAGTCTGCTTATTCTCCTCTGACATCTCACATCAACAAGGCATTTTCGTCCACACAACTGCCCCTTCTGGATATTTTCTCTTTTTCTGACCATTTTCTGTAAACCCTAGAGATGGTTGTACGTGACAATTCCAGTAGATCAGCATTTTCTGAAATATTCAGACCAGCCATTCTGGCATCAACAAGATCCATATTTATCCATATTTTGATGCTTGGTTTGCACTTTAGCAAGTTGTATTGACCACCTCTGCATGCTTAAATGCACCGAGTTGTGGCCATGTGCTTGGCTGATTATATATTTGTGTTAACAAGCAACTGAGTATATGTACCTAATCAATTGGCCTGTGAATGTATATCACAAATTTTGCTATTCTATGATATGTGTGCAGACATTTTGCAAGATCTGCTGCACATTTCACAACACTAAAATACCTAGAGTATCTAGCAGCTGGAAAACTTAAAGCATCTGCTCTTGTGCATATTGGGTAGAGTGTCTCTTCCATACTGATGTGAAGCAGCATAGCGTCTATTGAATCTTACTCAGCTGAAGAGACTGTACTTATTTTTCATAGCTCTATAGCAGTATATTTGTATGGATCACATACTCTTATGGCTTTTATGGATGTTTTAAATGATTTGCAACAGCTAGAACATCTCTTTGTATGAATGTAAACCAGTTTAATTATCAATACATACAAAAGTAACCAATAATATTTTTTAAGTGTCTGTTCTTTTTTATAAACCTTTAAACTTTAGAAACTGAGGGGTTTTCAAGGTCTTACATTGTCTCTTTACCCTTATGCATGAATTTTTCAGCCAGTGTATCTACGTATGATGCAAAAAGATTTTAAAACATTCAAGAATATGTAAGAACATGTTCTTATTCAAGGCCAAAACACTTGTGGACTTGCTCTCCAGCTTGTATGGAGGTAAAGAGCTCTGAAAGGTTTCCACCAAGCATTTAGAGTCAACAGGGTTAGGCTTAGGGTTAAATCCTGTTTAAGCATAGGCGCAGAATATGTGAAATCAAGCCAAGAGTAATCCAAGTTTGCTTCAGTAATTCTTAAACATACACAGAAACAGCTGAAATATATAAAATAGAAGCACGCAATCAGCTTTGTTTATCAAGCTTTTTGTAAATACATTTATTTTTAATAATTTTATAAGGGTTCTTACACCTAATCTGTGTAAATTCATTTACAACACCCAATCAGAAGAAGTTGGGACGATATAGAAAATGCAAAGCCCAAATGAAGGGTGTCTTATATTTACTCTGATTTACTTTTATTTTTATTACAGACAGTATAAACCAGTATGATTTTATCTTTTTATGTTTCACAATCTCATTTTTTTCAGGTCAACTTTCATTGTGCCACATTTTTACCCCAAAGCCATAAAGTAAAAGCAATAAGACTAGTCATTAAATAAAACCAAAGTAATGACACCCTGTAAGGGGCAATTACATTAGCATGTGTCTATATGTCACAAATATCAAGCCATAAAATGAAATACTGTGAAAAGACAGACGGCACAGAGGAGGATAGAGGATAGTGGCCTCAGAGCAAGAAGATCCTGGGTTTGAGCCCCGGGTGGGGCAACTCTGGGAAATTTCTGTGCGGAGTTTGCATGATCATCCTGTGTTCATGCATGTTTTCTCCGGATGCTCCGATTTCCTCCCACATTCCAATGTCATGAAGGTTAATTGGTGTCTCTAAATTTCCACTTTGTATGTGATTGTAAGTGCGCCACATGATGGATTGGTACCCTGTTGTGGGTCGTTCCTGCCCTTGCGCCCAGAGTTGCCAGGTAGGCATCGGCTTTCACATGACTGTAAAACTAGGATTAAGCGGATATCGAAAAGGAATGACTGTAAAAAGAAATTTGTGAGGTATTTTGCTAAGCAGCGATGTTTCTATCAAACTGAATTTTATTGAGTACAAATATTTTAACTAATGATGTCATTTCCTGCAAAAAAAAGAGAAGTACTCTATGTTGAGGTCATCCAGTAAGGGGATCTTTTTCTTATTTTTTCCATCTTAGAGACAATGAATCAAAGGGACACTAGTGCTGGAGGATTCAGTACGTTTCATGCTCTTTCCATATTTTGTCTTTTTTTAGCCTGCAATGTTTGGCTTTCACTGCGCTGCCACCTCACAGCAAGTAGGTTCCGGGTTCAAACACTTAATAGGGTACTGTTAGTACTTTAATTGTGTAGTTCTTTGTGTCCATGAGAGTTAGCTATCACAATCCATTGTATACTGTATTAGGTTTATTGGTGATACTAACAAGCACCATAAGACAGAGGGCATTGAATAAACCTTACACATTGTGATGCAGTAACAGTGTATGACATGAAATATCCTTGAGTGTGTAACAATATGGTAAACAAATACCAAATATTTCCGATTCAATCATGTAGTTAAACTAGCTGTGTTCTAAACATGTTTCATGCTAATCATGTTGTGTTTAACTTTAACAAACTATTGATAAAATGAATATAAATATTTGTTTGTTTTTTCTTTCTTTCTTTCTTTCTTTCCAATTATATTTCTGTAGCACGGTTCACAATGGAACCTTGATACAAAGCAGCTTTGCAGAAATAAAGTCAGGATATAATCATGAGGTTCTCCACCCTTATATTTGGGTGGTAACATTTAAAATAGTCTTTAGGAAGAGTCTGTAAATATGTCCATCCTCCCACAGGAAGTAGACAATCGGAGTGGATCGGCAGGTCCAGATGACTGTGTCAGGATCAGCAATCTCTCCAGAGTAGCATGCGTAGCTCGGCTGGGACGGGCATGAGTGAGAGATAAAAGAGTAATGATTTGGTCTGATCATTGTAACAGAGCAGTTGAAAGAAAATGTGGTGTGTTAGAATGCAAGCGGGTACTCTGTTTTTATTTCTTTTTTCTCTTTCTGCTCATTAAGTGACCTTCTTTACATAACCCCAAGCCTCATGGCCAAGAGATGAGCTATTTTTACTAACCTGATCTCACAACTCTTCTTCCTCAACCACCCCCAACAGACACACACACATACACACCCTCACAGCGCATGCATGGCCCTGATTAGACTGAATTTCACACACACCCACTCACACACACACACACCGCAGCCTCTCGCAGGTATGAATGTACAGGGGTATTCAGGTGTCTCAGGCCAACAGCTAGGAACATCTGTTAGCAACTAATCACATTTCTGTTCCTCACAAGGTGAGAGCTGGATTCTGCTATTTAAATCTTTTTTCCTTCCACCCTCAAGTACTGAACACAATGGTGAGCATATGGCACTGCTCTCTTCCTCCATCACCCTCTCCTTCTATTTCTTTCTCTTACCATGTGCTTTCTTTTTTTCTCTATTACTTTTTCATTCTCTTCACCCTTTTCCACTATTATAATCGCCTTCCATTCTGTTTCCTTTTTCTCTTTACTCTTTTCCTCTATTCAGCTGCTGCCTTCTCTGTTTCTTTATCCTCCCAATTTCTCTCCTCTCCATCTCACATTCTCTCTCTCTCTCTCTCTCCAGATGCACCGTCCTTATCTGAGCCAGAGCTCGTATTGTCAGCTCGTCCCTCAATTTGATTGGCAGCTCAGGCTTTGCGTCCGAACGGCTGATTTTAGTCAGTGTTTGTCTGCACACCCTTATCACTAAACCTTAGATTAACTGCCTCCATATTGAGCTCAGACACTCTCTCTCCATCTAGTTCTCTTTCTCTCCCCGCCTCCTGTCACATTCCCATTCTCCTATTCCTAATTTACTCCTCTTGTCTCGCTCTCCTCATCTGTATTTTCTCTCTCTCTCTCTCTCTCTCTCACTCTCTCTGTTTTTGTTGTCTTAGAGAATACATGCATTTGTTTTTGAACATTCAGAAAAAAAAATTATAAATTATTTCTACCTGAATCATGAACATTATTCATTAACCATGACGTTTACACACACACTAAGTTTATCTTCATTCTAAGTTCAACAGGAAGTAGAACGTCAGGGTTGATTTGGCAGGTGTAAGAGATTAGGTTAGGATCAACAATCTCTCAGGAGTAGCATGTCTAGCTCATCAGAGACCTGGATGAGAGAATGAGAAAAGTTTAGTTATGATCATTGTCATGAAGCAGTAATATATTGTTTGCTATAGTACGAATCATACAGGAAATCATGCAGGAAGTAAAATTTATTTTATCACGAGCATTTTTTTCTAAATGTCTTAATATCATTTGGATTCGGAATCCTTTTTCATAATTATATTATTTTCAATGTTTAAAAGTTCATATAGTTTATGCTTCAGTACACACAATCAGACTCGATTACTTATGATTACTATTCAGTTTCATTGTGAAAAAATGGCAATACTATACAGTACTAAACACTAGTAACACTAGTAACACTAGTTTCAGCATGCGCATGTGTTCAGATGCATTTCTTCACCTTCCTGCTAAGTGTGGCATCATCAGGGTTGGCACTAGTTCAGACAATTAAGCCTCTAATGAGGCAGGAAGATCAGTGCAAGGTTATATCTCACCAGAGTCTTAACATGCCAACGGTGAACTTCGACCTCAACCTAGGATGCTGTGGTTTATTAAGCCATACGGATGGAATATTTAGCGTAACACTCAGTCACATATCTTCATATAACTGTATATGTGTATGCATATTAAGATATTTCATTTGTTAGGCTTTAAAACATTTCATTTGAGCTAAAGAAATAATAATAATACATTCATTTGTAGCGCCTTTCACAATACCCAAGGACTTTTTAAAACGATGGGTGGGGCAATATAAGTTTAATACAATGGAATAATATAATTATTATAATGGAAAAATACAATATTCCATTATTTTCAATTGTATAGTATTGCTAAATTCTGTACTGTATTACTATTAATCTTGCAGAGGATTAGTTCATGATGTGGATGATTGAAGATTTGATCAAGCTATTTATAGTAATTTGTAGCATAACAGTTATGCTTAGACTATTAGCACAATTTAATAATGACCGCAAAGTGCTTCTTAAAATAAGATGCAATATTTCATGTCTACATTGACCACATCTATATATCTCAACTTTGGTCTTCCTCTCTGTCTCCTGCCTGGCAGCTCCATTTCTAACATCCTCCTACCAATATATCCACTGTTCCTCC
>JAOUQV010000018.1:1040933-1050937 GCA_028565295.1 Aspidoras spilotus | reverse complement strand
AATTTCTTGGAGTACTGTCCTATAAGATGTGTACATGATAATACCATAACCGTAGGTCAATACCTTCTCGCACCCTCAAAACCGGATCATAAATCTCAGATGTGTCTCGATTTTAAAATAACAGAGTAAATGTATGTCTCATCTCCAGATCATCCATTATTTTATTCTATTTACATTTTTTAGGCATGATTCTCAGGATGTTATCTCGAACTTCACCATGTTAACATCATCAGTGGTGCTCTAGACATAATGTCTAGCAAGCATCAGGATAAACCATGGTGTTCGCTCAAGAGACATTTCTCATGAGGAAATCAAAGCAGTCCAAATCGCTTATGTTCCACGTGGCTGTGATTTACTTTAGACTGATCACACTGTGTTGCATTTACAGCAAAAACAACTATTTGATTATCACTACCATTTACTTATAGTTTTAAAGGGATACATTAGAACACATTCATAGACCAATACATAGTTACAGAATACAGGAACACCTGGCAGGTAGCATATGATCAGCTATATAATAATGCCCTGACATATCCACTGCACAGCAGAAGTCAACATTACACAGCTATGGGTAAACAGAGAAACTTTGACCATGGACACATAGTTGGAGCTCACAGGAGTGTTGCCAGAGTTTCTGCAGCAGTGGTACCTGTTGCTTGTTTCTTATACCATGGTATCACAAGTGTATTAAGAGTGGAGGAAAAAGAACAAACGGGCATAATTCACACAGCAAACAGCCGAGACTTGATCTGAGAGACGAGCAAACTGGCGGAGCTACTGCACTCAGATGATTGCCGCATTTTGAAGATTCCGCTTCCTGAAGACCATGTGCTCTAATAAATCAAAGATCTTGACCAACCATAATTAGCCATGCTACTAAATCAGTGATCGCTCATTGTAGAATGAACAGATTTTAACCTGTTTTTAAACAGAATATTTCATTTATGTTTTGTTCACTGCTGTCTAGTTGCATTTCATAGTAAAACAGCTTGACAAATTCTTTATGATGTCATAGATTTGACACAGACATGACCTCTTATGAGTCATGATTATGTAACACATGACACTAGTCTGACAAGCCTGTGACAATTTCTGCCAATGTAAGTAAGAAGCATTAAGAGTTATGTTATTTTTACAGTATTATTAATTCTACATGTGTGTATGAATGCGTTACAACTGTGAACAACTGAATCATACAATTCCAGTTTCAGCTGGAAACCCACCAGTCGACAAATGCGGGATCTGACTCAGTTTTGTGTGTGTGAGAGAGATACAGTAATCATGAACCCGTAATAATATATGTAGAAAAAAGAATTTTGGGGTGTGTAAAGGCTTTACAGGAAACGGTAACTGTGTGTGTGTGTGTGAATGTGCATTTTAGCGTGAATCCATTGTTAGCATGAGGGGATCTGCCCTTCCGTCCCGAGTGTGCCCAGAACAATGGCAGAAATTTTATTGTAACTAAAATTAGTTTATGAATAAAGAAAAATAGAAAGAAAAAAACCTAATTTTGCAATTACTTTAGTTACGACCTACTATTCTAGCTATGATTTGTTTATTTGCATTTGTACATCTCATACTTGAGTACTTTTATATATTTTGCTTATTTTGTTGTTGGGTTAAAATTAATAAATCAATAGTGTGTTTTGTATTTTAGCAACATTTGAAATTTTAATAGCTTTTGTGTGAGCAGTCTGTCATTTAAAGCATGTCACTGCAAGTTGTACTGTGTGTTACTATGCATATCACAAATATAATTTAATTTGAACTGATTACATATGAAATTTTATGAACTTTATTTTTTATCCCCACACCATATATTATACTGTGGACTATAATACTGTTCCATATTATATATTTAATTTTATGCATTTTACACAGCAGCTTTTAAAACAGTAGACTATGGCTTATGTAATGAACTGTCATCTCTCACTGACCTCATGCACCCTTGCTTCATGTTACAGCAAAGCAGACTCACTGGCCACTTTATTTTACCTTCAGAACTGCATTAGTTCTTCATAGCATACTTTTAACACAAATGCCATTCTGCATTCCTTGGTTGTAATTAGTGGTTATTTGCGTAAGTGTTGCCTTTCTATCATCTTGAACCAGCCTGCCCATTTTCCTCTGACCTATTACATCAACAAGAGATTTTCATCCACACAACCGACGCTCATTGGATATTTTCACTTTTCTGGCATCAAGATCCATTCCACATTCAAAATCTCTTAAATCAGCTTTCCCCCTCATTCCATTGCTCAGTCTGCACTACAGCAATTTGTCTTGACCACCTCTACATACCTTAATGCATTGAGTTGTGGCCATGTGATTGGCTGATTAGATATTTGTGTTAACATGCAACTGAACAGGTGTACCTAATAAATTGTACATTGCATATGAGAATCCTTGCTTCACAGCCAGCTATCGAGACTCTTAATACCAGTGCACACCTCTTAACTAGCAAGCTGCAAAGAAATCCATTCATACTCTGAGGCTACAGTCTATAAATCGAAACACAATCTGCAGCCTTAGACATGGCCATCACTCACATGTACGAGTTTCCACTATGTCAGGCAGTATCCGGAATATTTTATTAGGGGTGCTTTTGGGCATGTGATCGTCCTTCAGCAGGGGCAGGACTAATGCACAATCTAAACTATTCAAAGCATTAAAAAAACTAAACATAAGAGAAGACATTCCTATCGATCTGTTTTAGTCCACTACTGACCAATTTCAGATGACAATCTGTGTCAAATAGAAATTGACTGGCAATACACTCAGGACACTATTGCAATCATGTCAACTGAAAACATGATAACAAGACTAGAAACCTACAGGCAAGAAATACGAGATACCAACGAGATAGCTCATGAAACTGTATGTTTTTTTGCGCTTCAAAATCAGTAAACAACAGATGCAAAAATACAAGGACAAGTAAAATTTATCCATGCTCCAGGTTGGCTGCAATGTTTGATCAGCACTTTCTGTAAGAGGTCACTGTCTCCCCAGTCACTGCTGTTCTGCTTTGAACGTGTTACATCAGCTCATTTGTGACTGCGGTGCAAGAAAATAAAATGGCTGTCCCACTTTCAATTTGAATGAAAGAAGAGCAGCTTGTAGTAATTCTTTTGTTTGTTGTCTGAGAGTTTGTCTGGTGCCTATATTTACCAAAGATTTTGAACACAAAAGGGAGTAAATGTTTTGCCGTGCGGAGGTTTGTATGAATGGAACTTTCCCCCATTTAGCAATTTAGCCATGGCTCTGCCTATGCAATACTCCATGACAAGCTTGTGCTTTCATGCATTTGTGGCTGAAAGCTTAGTCTTAAACCTTTTTAATAAAAGAGTACAAATGCTTGTTGACATATTGACAAAGTGAATTGAAAAATAGTCCGATAATGATTATTTTTGACTCATCTTCATGTTTGTGATCAGTGTTTTCACCAATGATTCTACAGCGGAAACTCATCAGATTATTAACAATTATATACAGCTTCTTCAGACTTTTACTGCACAAAGATGCCATATACCATAGACTAATGCTTATGAGAATTCACTAGCACATGACTCTCATCCTGATTTTCTTCTCTTCCATTAATTGTGGGTTCGAATTTGCACTCTCTGCTGTCTCTTCAGGTGACTCCTGTCTTCAGGGTTGGGACCACTGAAAATAATAACATCCAGAATCTCTGGCTTTATAAAATTATGGTTGAGTGTGCTATCAACAAATATTGACTGCCTTCACTTTACTATTGCTTATTGTGCACATATACAGATTATTATTAAAGGGATTTTTTGTTTTATAGCAGGTATTTGCCTAAAACTACAGCATTGTGCAGTTGCTCTGGAGACTCAGACACATCACGCTGCATTAGGTTTTGTATACAAAGTGGTCTGCTATGTAATGCAGTATTCTTTACTATCATACAAACATTTTTTTATTTCTTTATTCATTTAATACTTTGTTAAAGTCTTTCGGAGAGAAGGATGCTTCATAGTATAGTCATGATCATAACTAGTGTCACACTCAAGAAATAAAACCTGGAGACTCTCTGTCCATACTGATAAATCTTTAATACACTGCAGTGAGCCCCTTTCTAAGAGGTTTCCACATTAATAATACAGCTTATGTTGAACTCATAGAACAATAAAAACACTAACAAATCATATTTCATTTAGACCTTTTCACCTCACACACACACACACACACACACCTGTCTGTAAAACCATATCTTCTACAGATCCGCCACTTCCTGCTTTGGTAACAGCTCCACCCTCTAACTTCCTGTCCAGACCTGAATGTATGCCTTAATTTCCCGTGCCGCACTAATTTCCTGTGCCACCCATCCTGCGTGCTAACCTGTAGGCTGCTTGGTAACACAACTGCTGACCAACATGCTAATTCCAGCATGCTTGATCCTGAACACACACATGCAGTTTATACTGTAGCAACAGATGTAGGAAAGCAGTGGGTGTGGCACAGAATCAAACCCATAATTTTGTATTTAAGTATATAATATAATATTCAATACAATTGTTATTAATTATCAGTAAAATTTATTCAAACAATCTTGTTTATATTTAAATATTTATTTGGAAAAACTCACCAGATGTTGCTAGTATTCTGAAAAAAAAGTTTTTATACCACTTAAGAAACCATAAAATGTGCCTATAAAACATCTTCATACCCTAATGAAATCCTTGCTATTTGCCAAATTATGCCCTGAAAATGAAGAGATTTTGCCTAAATTACTTGGTTTGGATACGTAACCAGCCCCTTAGATTGAACATTATATAAACCGGCTCAGATCATACACAAGGCTAATTGGCCCACACCTGGCATCAACTGTACTGGTTTTGCATACTTTAGAATAAAATGTTCTTTTTGGAGAGCAGTGGCTTTCCCCTTGCAACCCTGCCATGTACTCCATTGTTGTTCAGTGTTTTCCCGCTGGTGTACTCATGAACATTAATATTATCCAATGTCTGGGAGACCTTTATTTGCTTAGAAGTTACCCTGGGGTCATTTGTGTCCTCGCAGACAATTACACACCTTGCTCTTGGAGTGAGCCATGTTGGTCGACTCCTTCTGGGGAAGGAGTGCTGGAGCTTCAACCGCCGAGCTTATGATCAGTAAATTCAGAGCCTTAACCACTGACCTACCCTCAATGTTGTGTTATCTGTACTAAGATAACCTCTGTTATGCACCAACTTATCCTTTCATGTATCCCCAGTCCTAATACTCCTGGATTTTTCCCACAGCTCACTCTACCCACTGAGCTATCCAGAGTTAGCATGTATTAAATACACATTTGTATTCTATACACGTCATGGCTTATGGATGCGTTCTATTTAGTGTTGGTCTGTGGTAGAAGTGGGACAAAAATCTATAGTGTGCTTTATTATTTTGCTTTCTCTTGCCATGCGCTGGCAATACACTGGCACAGAATATCAATATTATGGAATACATGGACAAGTAGCTCTCAGTGTATGTGTGTTAAAGATGATTTAAGCAAAACTTTTCCCCTGAAAAACTAATACCTTAAACATGATATAATTTATTATATACTTATATTAACATTATATAGTTTATACACTTGAGGCTTAAATCATATGCATTTAACATAACCTGTAGAAAACAATGTACAACGGAGTTGTTATATCAAGTTATATAACTTTTAAAGTATTAGTTTTTGTATTTTATTTATTATATATAACATGCAACATTTATAATAAGTTAAGGATAAGGTTATCTTTCTTTTTAACAGCCCACACATTTCGGCTTTTCAGGAAGGAGGGTGCAAATATAACATTAAAATCCAATATTCTACTTTTTTTTTATTTTAGTGGATACCAGCATTTACTTTGTGAGATATGTGCAAACAGTGCGTATTTGCACTTGGGCCAAATATTTGCGCTTGCACTCAAGACTGATTTATTGTGTGTCACATCTAACAATCGGAGGTTTGCAGTCAAACAGAAGAATTCATTTCGGTTCGATCCTTACTCTAGGCAAGTCATGGCTGAAGTCCCGTTGAGCAAGGCATCCAACCTCCACAACTACTCCCCATGCGCCTCAATGGGGCAACCCACTGCTCCAGGCGTTGGGTTAAATGAAAAATTTCCCTCCAGGGATCAATAAAGTAATCAAGTTCTAAATAAAAAAATAATAAATGGCTGGATTAATATTGTGTTTTTTTATTACAATAATAATAAATCAGATCATAATAATAATTTATTTATTTTTTTTCATCTTTCGGGTTTTTCCCTGTCACTAGGGGTCGCCACAGCGAGTTCCTCGCAATATGATCTGGCACATGTTTTACACCGGATGCCCTTCCTGACGCAACCCTGGACTGGACATTTTAACTTCTCCAATTCACCTAGAATGACAATTTAGCATTTTCCAATTAACTTAACATGCATGTTTTTGGCCTGTGGTAGGAAACCGGAGCACCCGGAGAAAACCCACACGAACACGGGGAGAACATGCAAACTCCACACAGAAATTCCCAGGTCAACCCACCCGGGGATCGAACCCGGGTCCTCTTGCTGTGAGGCCACAGCACTATCCACTGCGCCACCGTGCCGCAATAATAACAGTATTAATTGCAGCTTTCCATTATGTATACAGATAAATAGGAACAATTAGAAAAATGTTCTTTGCATGAAAATAATCCCACAGGTGAGTAACTTAATGACATGATCTAAGATGCAGCACTGAATTTTGTAATTGCATCGGCTACTTTTAGACCAATCAGTACTGACCAACATCACAATGCACACAAACCACTGATCACGTCAGCCCAAAAGAAGCGTTCCCATAAACCATTTTCGGCCCTGAAATGCAATAACCTATGCATTCTTTAACCCAAGGAGTTAAGACATAGCCTAGAAGACAGAGGCATCTCGTTTCCCTCATTCAAATTCACCTGCATGAGCCCATCCCCCTGCAAAAGCCCATGCAAACACACACACACACACATCAAACATGCTCACAATCGTGTCTGAACAGGGTCGACCTCCTGTCCTCATGTAGTGTTCCACATTCCGTCATGCACTCGCACGCTGACACACACAAACACACACACACACACACATATACACACACACAACACTCCATCTCTATTTTTGTTCTTATGCTTACCACACAGACTGCAAAACTCTCTAGTGTTGCGACCAATGCACTTTTTATTCAGACCAATTTATAAATATAATGTAAATGACACAGCACTGGTGGGAAATAAAGGCTTGTACACACACTGTGGTTTGCGAGGGAGTGTATAGTAAACACGGCAACACACACAGACACGCCATTAGGAAAGAGCAAGAGGGATAGAGTGGGATTAGTTAGCCTATTTCAAAACACCACATCCGTCATTCACACACATCTAACTCAAGGCATAAAAAGAAGCAATAAAAAGACATAATCTTCCGAATCTCAGTCCCAAAATACAAACATGAGGTCAAAACTAGAAACACAAAAACACCAAGAGATGTTAATCATTCCTTCTTAGAAACACTAGCATAAACACTTATATACACATTCATGAACCTCCACTGGTTTTTGCAAGTAGCTGCTGCACATCCTCGACTCTTGCATGTGATGGTGTGGCTAGTCTGCCCTCATGTTGACTGAGTGAAATGAGCGCTTAGAATAAAACCACAGTCTCAAAAATGTTAGGAATACAGCCTGCATTTAGCACTGGCCATACACAGACCTTTAAATACACGCGAAGATGAACTTGCTAGGGTTTTTGCTGACTTTTAATAGTGTCTGCTTTTCCGAAGAAAAAGCTAAAACCCAATGTAGAAACTCAACGCTAAGCTATTATTCAAGAATATACTTAAAACACTGACTCAGTTATCAGCTGATTTAAAATAATGTGACCGTTTCCAATGAAGTTTTACTGTTTCAAGTAATTTTTATCATCGATGGCTATCAATAACACGGGCATGGTTGTATTTATACACAAGTTTACTGTTGGAGGAAACTGTCCCTTGCACATGGAGGAAGCATGGAAATATGAGCCAAATACCCACTTTAATAAGCATTTAATATTTAACCTACAATTTTAGATATGGTGAAACTTTCTGTAAAAAGAGACTGATATTCTGTACAGAAAGTATTCATACTTTAAAATTTACATTCTTTCTTTCATTGCAGCCATTTGCTAGAAATGACAAATATAAAGAGGGATAAATACTTTCCGTTCCCACTGTATATCCAAAAAAATGTAAAAAAAACTGTGCTCCTTATTCAATTACTTTCACAAATAGAGGCTAGTGAGAGATGAACAGAAAAACAGGAACCAATTCTTCTCATGTACCTTCCACCATGCTAAAAGTAACTATACACTCGCCGCCCACTTTATTAGGTAAAAGTCTGGACCCTCTTTTGCCTTCACCATGGCATACTTTCAACAGAGATGGTATTCTGCATTCCTTGCTTGTAACGAGTGGTTATGTGAGTTACTGTTGCATTCCTTTCATCTCAGACCAATCTGCACATTCTCATCTGACTTCTCACATCAATAAGACATTTTTATCCGCTCACTGGGTAGTTTGTCATTCTATGTAAGCCCTAGAAATTGTTCTGTGACAAAATCTAATTAGATCAGCAGTTTCTGAAATACTCTGTCCAGCCCATCTGGCACCAAAAACCATTCCATGTTCATATTCGCTTAAATCACATAATACCTAATAAAGTGACCACTGAGTGTAATTTGTTAAAAATAAAAACACAACATGGCTTTTAATAATACATAAAAATGTTATACTTGTCTTATTCCTATCTTAGCAAGAAAAACTTGACAGTAATTACTTCAAGCTGATGTTATCTTAACTTCATTCAGTTAAAGCAAGCACATTAAGATTGTATTAGGGAACAACTGGGTTGAAATTAAATAAAGGAACAAGACTCAACTCTGCATACATGTGATTTATCTTAAACCTTTAACCATTACTAACTAGTAGTAGTTTTATCCAGTTTCTCACTACATGTGGGCATGATTTACCTGCATTCTTCTCCTGCTTTGCTAGCCAAATCAAGTCAGGCTCTGTCGACGATGATAGGTTTCTCCCACCTGCGTTTCCCATGTTAGTCTTTTTACCACTTTACTTCACTTCCAAGGACACACTTTTCTTTTGAGATTATTCCAATCAGAGCAGAGCAGGTGACCCAATCTGAGCAACTCAAATCAGACTTGTTTCAGTGTTGTTGAAAAAAAATAAATGGTACAAAGAATCCTTAAACAGTCATACAAAAAAGGTTCCGCGGGTTAAACAGAAGCATCTCATACTCCAGAATAAGGAATATGGTGTTTCAAAGTTTGGAATAATTAAATACATAAATACAATTCTTATGTCCTTGATAATATCCAATGTCCATGTTCCTTATAATAGAAATTTCAAAATCCTGTATAAAAAAGCTTCATGATTAAGGTCCAAATCACAGCCCAGTCAGTGTATGTGATTTAAATGGGATAATGGCAAAGGCAAAATGTCTCCATATAGTCCACATGGTCTTAATCATCCCTTTGTCAGTCGCATGACATCAAATGACTCAGAGGTGGATACTAAGAATATTCACGAGTACAGAAGTGTCACAAATTTGCCAGAGTGTCAATCCTACATCAGATTTCCACAACGTCAGCTTCCCAGTACAGTCCACTGAGTCCTGAGAGTCAGACTGGCTTTGCAACACACTAATGCATAGCTTCAAGACAATAGTCTGAAACATAGTAAAAAAAAAACATTCTTCCTACGCATCCATCGCAGCTTAAGATGTTGCAAAAGCCAGGCTTATACAAACACAAACATACTGATTGCTTCTGATTCTGTCCGTCCAGCCATCGGTGTGTTCACTCTTCTACTGCTATTGTATTGTATTTTTCAATCATCTTTTTTATCCTGTATGGGAAATCAGGCTAACACTCACAGTGATTTCAAATCTCTCACTCTCTCTCTCTCTCTCTCTCTCTCACACACACACACACACAC
>JAOUQV010000018.1:1030632-1040833 GCA_028565295.1 Aspidoras spilotus | reverse complement strand
CAGGCTAACACTCACAGTGATTTCAAATCTCTCACTCTCTCTCTCTCTCTCTCTCTCTCACACACACACACACACACACACACTAAAAATAGTTAATTACTGCAGCTCAATATAGTAAGAAGATGCCTTTCATTCTGAGAGGAAAAGTACAGTGTTGGTTTCTGCAGCTCCAAATTACAGTTTACAAATCTAATCCTAGAGTCCTGAGAAAGAAACTAGGCGCTCCGAGATACCACTGAAAGAACTAACATGGATAAACTCGGACCAATCAGACACCACGCCTACAGCCAATCACAGTACTGCAAAAGCCAAAAGGCTTCATTTTTAAACTTCTAACATCATTATACCTGCCAATCACAGCACGTGCTAGTAGAACAAATGGCAACCAGAGCCCTGGAGCATCACTATCTGAGGCGTGTAAGTAAGTGAGAGAGGGATTAAGCTGGAGAAAAGAAATAAAAATAAAAAATATAAAAATCGATCAATAAGAGAATTATGTAAAAAAAATGAAATATAGACAAGGAAGCAAATAAGGAATTGGATTATTAAATGAATATGATTGGCATGACTGAGGGTGAACTCAAATACAAAACTATTTATCCAACAAAACAAACACACACACAATTCCTAACGAAACCCCAGACCAGTTACTTAAACAAACATTTCCCAAGTACATAGCACAAGATCTTTTAAACTTGTACTTCTCCTCAATCACTAAACATTTATCTTATTACATACAAAGAGCTGTTCACATACACACTCTCGCTGAAAGCAGGAAACAGAATAATAAACAAGTGGTCATTAGAGATGCGTATTAAATTCTTGCTCCTGGTTGGCCAGAAAGGTTTAGGTCATTCGCTGTAACAGCAGATCTAAACAGGGCTCCATCTGCAAGGCTCTAAAAGGAATGTGATACTTACTCTAAATTGATAACCTCTATGGCAATAGATAGATAGACAGACAGACAATCTCTGTCTCTCTCTCTGTCTCTCTCTCAAACACACAAAATCATGCAAATGATCATTTCCTTAGGGAAGTCAAGTCAGGTCAAATCCAACTACTGGGTTTTGTTTGACGGTGAGACGGTGAGAAATGAAAATAGAGAAGTAGAGAGACTGAAGAAAAAAGAGAAATGGTGAATGAAAGAAAGAGCAAAATGACACGCGACAGATTTTTATTGCATTTTGTTCTGAAATAAAGATGATTATTAGCAACATGGCAACCATGGCAAAAAAACAAAGCCCACTGGGGTGACTGCTGGTGCCAGAGTAACCAGCAGCAATGTCACTCACCCACACACACTCAATTTTTCTGATTTCATCCCACTCAAGATCCAATCAGTAATAATAATAATCCTACACTCAAACACACACACATACAAAATAACACTTTCCCCACCTGTGTGCACTTGTGTGTGTGTGTGGGTGTTTGTGACCATGTTTTGGCCAGTTTTCATGCTCCGACACATACGTTTTAAATCATCTTTAAACAGGCAACAAGGGACGTTTATGTAGGAGAAGGGATGCAGAGGTACCATGTAGAGTGTAGTGTTAAACATGCAGTGTTTCTCAAAGCCTGGCTCATGCACTTGGTAATTATTAGTTGATAAAAACCTAAAGAATCTCATACTTAGTGAGAATAATCCCCTATGGTCTGATTAAAACAGAGGCACAGTTATCAATCTGAAGTTGATCGTGTTTTTTTTGATAACAGCAAAAATATTGGCATTGGTGAGGGTTGCTTCAGGAAGGGCATTTAGCATAAAATAAGTGCCAGATCAGCAAAGCGACTGACTCACTGTGACAACCCCTGGTGGCAGGGAAAATCTGAAATACTTGATGTATAATCAGAGTAAATGTTGTCATTTGTCTAGTGTTACTCGGGCTTCTCCTTATCTGTGTGTGTCTCTCTCTCTCTCCCCTCTCTTTATCTGATTAACCCTCGCGATACTCATCACTATTATGACTGAACGGTAAAAATCTGACACTATCCATAACTCAACACTTAAAATCTAAAGTTTGTAAGAAGTTGACTTTTTAAATGCAGAACGGAAAACTAGAAAAAACGTTGCTATTAACAAAGAACACAAAGTCACATTCAAGTAACACTGGTAGCACAATCAACCTCAACACTCACTTGTTGACATGACATGGAAAAACTGGCGTTGAGGACAATAGTACTGTTAGCCCAAAGAGACGGCAGGACCTAGATAATAGGCCAGTTCTTTCAGTGCGATATGTTACATTAATAAACATGACATGTTTCTGAATTCACATGTCAAATTCTACAACTGAACTTGTTCTCTAGTGTTTCATTAATCTACATTTTTAATATTAACTTATGTGCGAATGATAATATAAAATAATCATATTATTACAATATTATTACAATACAATAATCACATAATTTCCTACCCTATTATAGTGAACCGAATCGTATCAAAATCCTACTCCATTGTATCGAATCAAATCGGTCCAGTTTAAAATATATCGTTTCTGAGTTGTATCGTACTGCATGTATTGAGAGATGATCACACATAAGACATAACATTTTAAAATTTCATGTTAATGACGGTACTATTAGTACTTAGTACAGTTTAAAGAGTTGACAGGTGAAAGCTTCATATTCCGAAAAAAAGTCTTCTCCTGATAGGTAAAACCACTAAACTGTCTTAGGAGGATGTACTTAGTTTTTCACATGACTGTATTTTTTCCATTCAGAATGACTATGAATGCACACATTGTACAAAAACATACTGAAAATCATACACATTTTTATGCAGTTTACATGAAACCATATGACTCCTTGTTGCTTTGGACATTTTGGCATTAATAAACACCTTGGAGCCAAAACTACTGCCAGAGTCATCACAAACTTCTAATGACATCTGAGAGATGGCAAATTCAGCAGCAGCCGTGTGATATATCAAAATAAATCTGCATGCGCAGCTTTTTCACATCTGCTAAACCGTATGACAAACTTTCACCCAACACAGCCAAGAATAAGCACTTTTTAAGACAGACATGCAGACAGACAGGAAATGACATCATGTCTACAGTACATACAGAAGTAAAAAAATACAAACACAACTGAATATCTTTACTACTACACCAACTAATACAACTAGTAGTAATAATAATAATATTAATCCTCATTGTAATTATCATCAGTAGCTGCATGCTTCATTAGTTGCCTAATGCACTCAGGTGTGATGTATTGCATTATTACTCTTTAATTACTATTAGAAAATGCTAGTCCTAATAAAAGACTCAAAAATCACAGCATGACTACGATAATCTTGAAAGTTACAAAAAAAATGATCATAGTGCAAACGGAGTATTGGGAAGAACGATGGTTTAGGTGACTTTCAATGTGACAGGGTTGTCGGTGCCAGATAGGTTGGGAAAAAGTCGGAATGTACATACAATGTGCGTACAATATGACACTCGTCAGTTAAAATAACGACTGCTAAAACGTATTTGTTTAGAATGGTGCTTGAAAGTTTGCGAGACATATAGAATATTAAATATTTCTGCAAAAATTGTCCTAAAACTTAATAGGAACATCACAAATGTAGTTCAGAAACTACAGATCTACTGGGATTTTTCACGTAAACCATGCATGAAAGCCAATGGAAGTTGGAGTGGAAGTTGTGTAGACGAAAAATGCCTTGTTGATTTCAGAGGTCAGAGGATATTGGACAGACTGTCTCAAAAAAGGTAAAAGGTAACCTCACATTAGCACTCATTACAACCATTACGAATAATTAAGGAATTCTGAAGGCAATCAGTGCAACCTTTTACTAGAAATGTGTACCTAATAAAGTGGTAGATGAGTGTGGATGCACTTAATCTAACATGACCATATCAGTATAATACCACGAATGTTGTTCCATCTTAAATCCTGACCTGTCCAGAGCTACTGTATTATTATACACTATTAACGTGTAGTGTAGTGGACAGTGATGAATTCACGGTCACAATCAAAGCTGTATGTGATGACGGCAATCAAACCCAGACCTGTCCTTAGATTTTTAATCAATATTATGTATGAAATAAACATACTAAAGCACTAGAACCGAGACTAAGACTCAAAACTGCTAATAAATACCACGGAACACCGTTACACGTGTGATTCAGTGCAGACTGAGATTGACAAGAGCAGCGGTCACTGCGGTTATCGCTATAAACAACACACAACACACTCGTTTATTCACTGCACTGATGTCATGGCATTAAAAATAAATAAATACATCTAAGTGCACATATAATGAGAGATGTGCTTAATCATAGTGAAAACTGGAATACTCTGTTTAAACGTGTGAAATGGAAAGGGGTGTCCATTTAAAAATACGGGGCTTTAGCTGTAAAGCTAAAGGGTGCTAACGCGGGCTAACGGTTATAATTAATAGTTAGTCGTTTGTTCATGCTACACGAGCAGACATTTTAGAAAACGTCACATTCAATATGGAAAATATCTCCGTTTATGGCGTGTGTTTGCGTTTCTTGTGTTTTTCGGGTTTTACTCACCGTGTTTGCTCTCTATTTTCCCTGACATGGTCGTCCGGCGCTCGAGCCTTCACCAAGAAAATAAAAAACCAATGAACACTCCTTTTCGTTAACGGATCATTTCACCATTTTTATTTTTATTCCATCTGATTTGTTCCCTCGTTAAACGAACATATCCTCAGTCTGTCGCATGCGAGCGAGCGAACGCTGCTCGCAATCACATACACGCGCACACACACACAGTCTATCGGTGCAGTGCAACACATAGGCGGCAGGAGTGAGTAAACATCGAGTCACTAAGGAACCGAATCCCCATCTCGACTCTTTTAAATTGCACTGATTCGGAAACACGTACCACGTAAACACTGGCTTTGAATTTAAATATTAGTATACTTCTTGGTTTTACACACTATGTGACTAATAAATTATGGACAATGTCATGATTAGTATTTAATGCAATGCAATGCATATCAATACATGTATAAGAGATGATGTGCAAGGAAGAGGCCGAAAGAAGATGATGTTATGGAAGGAGTCTCCAGTTTTCCACAACAATAAAGTTTCGGTTAACTAATGTAGCTGAGTCTTGTATTTTGTTTGATTAGAAGCTTTTCAGTTAATTGTATTGTAACTTACTCACAGATTCACTCATAAACCCATGCACTCACTCACAAAATCACGCATTCAATTCAATGTTATTTATATAACGCTTGTTACAATGGAACATATATATAAATCAAATCAAATATAGTATATAATCGAGACGTTTACACAAGTTGCTTTTTATTACTTTTTATCCACAACGATCAAGCTGGATGGCGACAGTGGCAATGAAAAAATCCCTGAGTTGGTAGGAGGAAGAAACCTCGAGAGAAGCCCAGATTCTGCATATAATCCCATCCTCGCATGGGTGATAACAGATTAAACAGTCTGAAAATGTGTGTGAAATTGTGAGAATATGCAAGTAGACTCGGCCACCCCGCGCGAAGTAAACCCTCACGGAAGGCCGACGACCAGGACGAACCAGGCAGGTGCAGGAGATGAAGCCAGGATCATAATTATTTCAGAAGTAAAAGTGAAAAAAAAGAGAAACAACTAGACGTGAACAATGCGGTCCAGCAGTTCAAGAAATACACAAACACACTCACTAGAAAAAATATTTATTAGCTCCCAAACACACTAAAAGATCGATTCATTCGATCATTCATTCGTTCATTCAAACTCATTCACACATTTATTCATTTATTCACTTACAAATTCAATAACTCACTCAGTCATTCACACTTACTCACTCTCTTAAAATGCTCTCACATTAACAAACATATTCACTCACAAACGTTTTCAGTCACTCACTCACTCACTCAATAAATCCCTCATACACTTATAAACTCACACTTTCCCTTATTCACTTATAAACACACTCACTAACACATGCACTTACACACTCACTCAAACACTTACAAACTTTCTCACTTACTAATTCGATTAAACACTTATTCAGAAACTCACTCAATCCTAAACATAATTATTAGCAAACTTACTCAGTTCACTGAGTCATTTTGCTAATAATTATGTTTACTCACTCACTCACTTACTGACTCACTCAATTTTATTTACTAATTTATTGTTTGACGTCATCCTCAGCACCAGTGGCTATTATAATGTCAGGAACATGGTCATACTTACACATATATCTCATATCAATACACAAGTTAATGACAATTTAGCATTTCCAATTTACTTAGCGTGCATGTCTTTCGACTGTGGATGGAAACCGGAGCACCCGGTGAAAACCCACGCGAACACGTGGAGAACATGAAAACTTTACACAGAAATTCCCAGGTCGCCCCATCCGGGGATCGAACACAGGTCCTTTTGCTGTGAGGCCATAACACTATCCACTGCGCCTTCCTGACCCACTCACTCACTCAGTTATCCACACACATTACAAGCTCACTTACTCACAGACTCTTCTGAAATGTAAAACTTTGAAATGATTCCAAAATAAAAAAGGATATTTGATCGTTTTTGCTGCTACAGATACCGAACTTGATGCACTTAAAAACGACTCTGTTGTAAAGATCCGAATCAGTCTATTGTAATTCCTGTCACAGATGCAGACTTCAACAGGGAACAGGATTTCGATCCAGGACGTTTTCCCTGTTCGAACAGCGCCTCATATAGACCAGTAAACAAACTTCATACACGCGTTTAGTCATTCATTCACCTTCAGTGAGCTAATCATCATGTTCAGGGGTGTGCTGGATCTGGATATTGAAAACTTGAAACACTGGCACACTAGATGGGATTCAGCAGTGAATTACAGGGCACACACTGAGACACTCATTTACACAACTAGGAGCAATTTAGAGTGGTCAATCCACATACCAGCATGCATTTGGAAAATGGAATGGAACTGAAGAATGTAGAGGAAACAAACACACAGGAGTGAAATTCCCTACAGTCAGTAATCTGATCTCAGGATCAAACCCGGAACCCTGGAGCTGTGAGGTGGCAATGTTAAAGTTCATGACACTAAGTATAATGGTCCTGCAAGGTATTTAGTGTATATTCACACACACAAACACACACACACAAACACACACACACACAAGCAGTTTAGCAGCCAATTTTAATACCATGTTGAAAAGCTATGATTTTTGTGAAACTTCATCAATCTATTCATCCATCCATATGCACGTCTAATGTAGAAGGAAACCGGATCACCCGGAGAAAACACATGTAAACATAAACTGTGTTGCCTGTGAAATTTCATTTGAGAGGGAAGCACAATACAGCATTGGATAGTGCTGTGGCCTCACAGCAAGAGGACCTGGGTTTGATCCCTGGATGGAGCGATGTGGGAGTTTGCATGTTCTTCCAGTGTTTTTACTGGATGCTCTGGTTTTCTCCCACATTCCAATACATGCACACTAGGTAAATTGGAAATGCTAAATTGTGTATTCATATGTGACTTTGCATATGAGTGTATGAATATGACTGTGTTCCTGTCATTAGAATAGCCACTGGTGCTTCCAATTGAATGAGAGCTTCTAGAGCTGCTGTCCTCTCCATTAAAAGAAGTGCTGAGTGTCAGGTTTCCTGTGCATCAACACTTTACACCTTTCATGTGTAGTGATATGCATCTTATTACAGTGCTATTTTACTCAGAGTCTAGTATTTGTTCATGTTTTATGCCCTAAGTTACTAAATCAGTTTTGTCTTTGATATTTGGACTGGCCCTTGATTTATTTTTATAAAGACTGTTGCAGTCCAGAATGTTGGTGAGATCTTGTTTGGTTTCTCCTGCATTTTGATGATATTCTGCAACACCTGTGATTCATTGTGATGCCACAGTCGGATGCTTTAGTAATTTAAAGTATAAAGACTCTACCAGGTAAGGAGTAACAAACGTGTGGTGCCAGTGTTCTCACAACAGCTGCACTTGTGGGCTGTTCTTTTACCACAGTATCACAGGTGTTCGAAGAGTGGAAAAACAATCAACATCCAGGTCATGCAGTGGCTGGATTCATGTCACAAGTAATTGATCTGAGAGAAAAGTATCAAATTAGTGAGGAGAACCTGGAGGCATGCACAACTCAATATGGAGGATATTCGCCTTGGAGTCTGCAACAAATATTAGCCAGGTTTTCCTAATTCAGTAATTGTTCAAAGTAATAATAATAACTAACAAACATATAAAATGTTTAGATGTTGGGACACAAATTTAATTTGAATATACACTCACTGGCCAGTTTTTAGGTACACCTTGCTAGTAAAATATTTCACCTCTTTTTGCTATTGGAATTGCCTTAATTCTTTGTGTCATCCTTTAAACAAAGATGGTATTCTGCATTCCTTGGTTGTAACAAGTGGTTATTTGAGTTACTGTTGCCTTTCTGTCACCCTGAACCACTTTGTCCATTCTTTTCTGACCTAACACATCAACAAGCCATTTTCATCCACTGCTGCTCTCTGGGTAATTTCCCTTTACGTACCATTCTCTTTAAACCCTAGAGATGGTTGTTCGAGAAAATCCCAGTAGATCAGCAGTTTCTGAAATACTCAGACCAGACCCTCTGGCACCAACAACCATGTCACATTCAAAATCACATTTCTTTCCCATTCGGATGCTCAGTTTGCACTTCAGCAACTTATATTGACCACCCCTAAAAGCCTAAATGCATCAAGTTGTGGCTATGTGATTGGCTGATTGGAGATTTGTTTTAACAAACAATCAAATATGTGTACCTGATAAAGTGGCCAGTGAGTGTATTTTTAATCTATTTTTATTTGCTTATAATTATTGCATTTGATTGTCATTGCAAACAAGTAGGCTCAAAGTAGTGTTGTGTATGTAGCCTACTTAGTTTGTGTGTGTGTGTGTGGGTGTATGTGTTTTTGTGTGTCTCTGAAAGGGGGAATCCATGGCCTCAGGATGCTATGCTGATAAAAACACAATGCAGAATATGCAATGTGTTAAGACATGAAGGACGAGGAGAAGATGCAGGGATAAGAAGAGTGATAGAGGGAAAGACGGGTGGAGAGAATAAGAGAAAGAAAGAGAGAGAGATAGAAATAAGAAGAATATACATAGTTATTCTGTGCATTAAGCACAGGGTTGTTAGTTTTCCTGGGAGATTATACTGCGGAATAGGAATAAGATGACTGAGCATCCCAATCTCTTGTCAGCTGCTGCAGATTCCATTTACTAATCAATCTGTAACTAAAAGCTCAGATTTAAATGAATTATAAGTGTCTATTTAAATAATGTACAGTATAGACTTGATAAATCAGCCATTAGAGAGCACAAGCCAGTGTATTTCTAATGCCGGTCCCAAGCCCGGGTAAATGGTGAGGGTTACGCCAGGAAGGGCATCCGGTGTAAAATATTTGCCAAGTAAAATATGCAAATTAATCAATGTTACTGCATACCGGATCGGTTGCGGCCCAGGTTAATAACGACCGCCACCAGTACTAGTGGCAAACAGGGTACTGGCGGAAACTGGGATACTGTTTGCCGAAGATGACGAGGAGGGAAGAGTGTGAGGAGACAGAGAGAGAGAGTCAAGAGTGTTGGATTGAATGTAGAAACCCTGAATGTAGAGACGATGACAGGGAAAGGTAGAGATGTGGCTGATATGATGGAGAGAAGAAAGGTAGATATTTTGTGAGTGCAGGAGTCAAATGGAAGGGGAGTAAGCATTAGTGCAGGTTTTAAACTATTTTCTCATAGTGTGGCTGGGAAGAGAAATTGAGTCTGGGTGGTTCTGAAGAAGGACTATGCAAAGAGTGTTGAAAAGGGTGTCGGATAGGGTGAGGAGTTTGAAGTTATAAATAAAAGGTTTAATAGTGAATGTTGTCAGTGGCTATGCACCACAAGCTAGATGTGAGAGCATATCTGTAGTGAGAGCATGGAACAGCTAGAAGAGAACTTGGAGAGGTGGAGGTATGCTCTGGAAAGGAGGGGAATGAAAGTCAGTTTCTAACACTTGTTAGACAGAATACATGTGTGTGAATGAGAGGGAGGAAGGTAGAACTGTCAGGCTCCAGGGAGAAGTTGTCACAAAGGTGCAGGAGTTCAGGTACTTAGGATCAACTGTCCAGGAAAATGGGGAGTCTTGAAAAGAAGTGAAGAAGAGAGTACAGGCAGGATGGAGTGGATGTAGAAATGTTTCAGGAGTGATGTGTGA
>JAOUQV010000018.1:923942-934536 GCA_028565295.1 Aspidoras spilotus | reverse complement strand
TTATTTTACCAATATTGTTTTTCTGTCCTAAATTGACTAAAATTATGTAGCATGTGGTAGTTTGGTGGAGCATAATTGCAATCTATAATTGTAATGACTCTCACACCAGGGTTGGAAACAAGTGCAAAGCTCAGAAGATCCAAAAACATGAACAAAGTAATCTAGGTGTTCTCAGCAGTCAGGCGGAAACAGTCTTATTTAAAAAAACATCCGGAAAAAGTTATCCCCCCAAAAAAACATTAGAAATTGTCATGAATAAGTGCAAAAATAGATTTGATATGACTCCGGCCCTGCGACAAGGGACAGCCTCCTCAGATCAACGCTACAGTTAACCGTTACATGTTGATACATAAAGATTATTCATAAGCCTACACTATGGAAGGCATCATGATACATACCATGTCCCCTACGGTGGTTTAAAGACTACAGGCCAGTGTCTCTTACTTTACATATTATGACAGATTTCAAGAGGCTGGTGCTACAACACTTAAGGACTCAGCTAGATGATTACCTGGACCTACTGCAGTATGCCACATATTGGCCTGGACGATGCTATCATCTTCTTGATGCGCAAGGCCCTATCTCACTTAGAGACACAGAAACACTGAGAGTCATGTCATTTGACTTTTCTAGTGCCTTCAATATCATTCAGCCCAGACTACTGAAAGAGAAACTGCTGCATATGCATCTGCACACTAATGTCACATACTGGATCACAGACTAATTAACAGGCTGGACTCAATATGTCACAATTACCAGCTGTATCTCTTAGTCTGTGATCAGTAACACTGGTGCACCACAAGGTACTGTATTACGACAATTCCTCTTCATAGTCTACACTTCAGACTTCTGCTTCAACTCTCGTTCCTACCATTTCCAGATGGTTTCTGATGATTCCGCAATTGTTGTTTGCATCACCAGGGACACTGGGAAGTATAGGGGACTGATTGAAAGCTTCAACACATGGTGAAGTAAAATCCCTCTAAAACTCAACATCAGTAAATTTTTCATTCAAGGTGTGGAAGTGGAAAGAGTTGACTCCTACAAGTACCTTGGATCACATATAAATAACAAACTAGACTGGACACATAACACAGATGCCCTCTACTAGAAGGGACAGAGTAGATTAGAAGTCATAAACTTCTAAGGATATTCTACCATCTTTGGAGTGGAGGAATTAAATCTGGAGAAGCCAACAAACTGAAAAACCGGGGAGGAACAATCTGGAGACACTCGGTGAGAGGCGGATGAGTGAAAAAAATTAGAGCAATTTTAAATAATCCCTCCCACCCTCTCAGCCCTCCCCTTGACAGCTGGGTAGTTCATTCAGCCATAGACTAATTCGACCAAATTGCAACCTGCTTCAGATGTTCCTTTGTGCCCACTGCACGCATTATATAACAATTATATAACAATATAATTGTTATATTATTATCACAATGCGTATAATTTATTTAAAAATACATTGGAAATTTTTACAATTTATTGTAACTCCAAACTTTGTGAAATATTACACACAGCATAAGTGTTTATACTTTATTATTAATTGTTAATACATATTGATCTAAAATACACATACGACTGCTAGAGTTATTATTTGTTATATAGCACTATAATATTCTACTAGTGTTGTATATCATATTAACAATAATAATTACATACATCAGTCTTACACCGTCTATTAGTTATTGAGCATTAGTTATATGAGCTGCTGCTACATCACATTGTCACCTTATTATGCTTGATATTACATATTATAGTCAGTGTACATCTCTTCTCAAGTCTCTAGTCTCAAGTAGTTTTATTGTCATTTCAGCCATATACATTGTTACAGTACAACGTTCCTCCAGACCAAGGTGCTACACACAACATTAAAGTGCACTAGTGCAAACAGTACAAACAATAAATACAGGACAGGGTGCATTTGGTGCATTTGTGCAGGGTGTCATTTGTGAAATTATGTGCAACATTATTTTAATTGTAACTGTATTTTAATAATTGTAATTATAAATTCTTTTTTTTCTTATTTCTGCCAGTGCCTTTATCAGGGGTCATCTATTTCACCTCTCTATGTCCTCTGGTCACACTAACCTGCATGTCTACATTGACCACATCTGTATATCTCCTCTATGGCCTTTCTCTCTCCTCCTGCCTGGCAGCTCCATCTCTAACAACCTCCTACCAAAATATCCACTGTCCCTCCTCTGCACATGTCCAAACCATCTCTAATGTTTGCCCTCTCTAATCAATCAGAACACACCAATCAGTACACACTGTACTACTCTCAGCCCATCAGAACACACTGTACTACTCTCAGCCCATCAGAACACACTGTACTACTCTCAGTCAATCAGAACTGTCTGCCTCATATTCAGTGCCACTGTATCGAAACCATACAACAAGGCTGGTCTCACTACTCTCGTATAAACCTTTTGCTGCAACCCTTTTGTCACACATCACTCCTGACACTTTTCTCCATTTACTCTATCCTGCCTGTACTCTCTACCTCTTTTCCACACTCCCCATTTCCTTGGACAGTTAATCCCAAGTATCTGAACTCTTGCACCTTTGTGACCCTTTTTCTCTGTACCCTGATTGTTCTACCTGCCCTCCTCTCATTCACACACATATATTCTATCTTACTAGTGTTGACTTTCATTCCTCTTCTTTCCAGAGCATACCTCCACCTCTTCAAGTTCTCCTTTAACTATTCCTTGCTCTCACTACAGATCACGATCATCTGCAAACATCATAGACCACGACGATTCCTGTCTGACCTCATGTGTTAGTCTGTCCATCGCCAGAGCAAAAAAGAAGGGGCTCAGAGCCAATCCTTGATGCAGTTCCACATTTACTTTGACGCTATCTGTCACTCCCACAGCACACCTCACTACTGTCATGCTGTTCTGCACCAATACATGTTCTGCACCAATCTAACATACTTTTCAGCCACTCCGGACTTCCTCATACAACACCACAGTTCCTCTCTCGGCACATAAACTTTCTCTAAATCCACAAAGACACAGTGTAGCTCTTTCTGACCTTCTCTATACTTCTCCATTGGCATTTTCAAAGCAAAATTGCATCTGTGGTACACTTACTTGAAAACATACTGCAGCTCACAAACAGTCACTGCTTGTCTAAGCCTAGCTTCCACACCTCTTTCGCAAATCTTTATTGTGTGGCTCATAATCTTTATGCCGCTGTAAATGCTACAATGCACATCACCCTTGTTCTTATAAATCTGTACAATTACATTTTCCCTCATTGAATAATCTAGTCACAAACACCACTTCTATCTATAAACATGCTCTTTCATTTATTCATACTCTATTCCTGTTTACTGTACTAGAGCTGCTGTATCACCTTCTGGGTTTAATAAAGGAAACTACTTACTTGCTTGAATGTTTCATGGGGAACATTGGTAGACATACATACAACAATTTACACCATACCAAGTAAAAATTTAATACAAAATACATATAATAGATGTGCATACTATGTTGCAATCCTGCAGTCCACAACTTCAATTGAATTAAAAATATGCAAGTGGGTTACGTTGCCTGTGTTGCGTTTTAGTGTAGATTTTATCTCATCTTATCTTAAAAAATACATTATAGGGGTAAACCATGGCAAATGAATAGGGTAGAGGGCTGGGGACCAAGAGATCTTTGGTTCAATCCCCACTCTTGGCAAGCCATGGTTAAACCATGTTTACCATCGTGTTACATCACCTTTCCTTTTAACAACACTTAATAAGCATTTGGGAACTGAGGACACTAACTGTTGAAGCTTTGTAGTTGGAATTCTTTCTCACTCTTGCTTGATGTACAGCTTCAGTTGCTCAATGGTCCAGGGTCACCGCTTCATAATGCAGCACGCATTTTCATATAAAGACAGGTCTGGACTGCAGGCAAGCCAGTCAGGTACTCGCACTCTTTTACTACTCTTTTAACACACCCTCATACCATCAGAAATACTGGCTTTTGAACTCTGCGCTGATAACAATCCAGACAGTCCTATTTCTCTTTGGCCCGTATAGTAGTTAAAAGTTAAATCTTATCTTAAATCTTAAGTGATCTTTCTGGAGGTATTTTTGAACTTAGTGTCTGAACAAATGTATTAGAATTTAGTTTTTTAAATTCAGTCAGAAATATAAATTAATTCTTTAAGCATCATATAATTAAACAAAAAAAATCATCGTTAAACGTTAAAATCGAAATAAACTGATAAAATTACGTAACTAAAAGTCAGTCAGCGAATAAGTGGTTGGGACTGACTGTAACAGTATGATTGACAGTCGCTTCATCAAATAGTTTGAAGGGGCGTGTCTTTTCTCCCCCTTTTTTAATTTAAAAGCATCGGGGCGAAGTCTGCGCGTACTACGAAAGTGCTTCGTACGGGTGTAGAAGTGAGAGGAATTTGTCACCAAACGAGTAAAAATGGTGTTAGAATTGTATCTGGACCTTGTTTCTCAGCCTTGCCGCTCGGTTTACATCTTCGCCAAAAAGAACAACATTCCGTTTGAGAACAAGACAGTGTCCCTGATGGCAGGTAGGGTGGGAAAAAAAGTTTACCACAGCAGTCACGCAATCTACACGTAGAAAACGCTAAGTCACGCTATCTACAATAGGAGTTCATGTGCGCGTCTACACCGTGTTTTACGGTCTGCTTTTAATACACATTGAAAATAGAGAATACATTAGTTTTACACGTTAACGTCTAATTTCCAAAAATGTTAAATGTGTATTATAACCTACATGTATGTTTATATTATAATTTCTTATGATTGTTTTGAGAAACGTATGTTTTTCGATTGATATGATTGTATGCATGCTTTCAATTATAATATTTCTGAGTCTGAATTGTGGCTTCATGGTCATCACTAAGATTTTTTTACCCCACAGATTTGTTTTTTTTCGACGAGCATTATCCTGTATGTTAGATGCTATATGATTTCTGCTAAAACATGCTTTATATGGACATTTCATTATTTCTCAACACCTGGGAACTTTCATTACTTCACAGGACACCCATCTCTATTTGACCCATATCTACACAACAGCAGAGAACAGTACAGAACATGGCGTTTGACTCAGATTCATAAGATGCATTACATTTAGCTTTAACAGAGATGCTGGAATCATAATTACAAAATCTATGGCTATATGATTATAGTTTTGGCTTCATAGACACCAAGATTAATTCATTCATTCCATTATTTCAATTATTTTGTATACCTGCTTAATCCAAGTTATGGTCGGAGAGAGCCGGTGCCACAAAATTAGTGCACTTATAGCTGAACCGAGATTGAGACGCTCAGTCAGCTTATGCCTATCCCGCAGAGTACAGCCAACCTTCATGAAGCGATGACTGCCTATGACTGATTCCACTGATGAGTCTTTGAATCTTTTCCAACCACGGATCTAGTTCTATTAGATTGGATGGAAGGAGTCTTATTTATTTATTTTATTTATTTTTTAAAACACCTGGGAGGTTAAAAGATATTCCTAAAACCTCAGACTGCTCATGAATGTAATATCAGGGTGAGAATCTGAAAGTACGTGCTGATTTATATCCAAAGCTGTGTTACAGCATAGAAATAATAATATATAAATAATAATGATATAAATTAAAGCCTATCTGTCATACGGTTTTGTTGACTTCCAGTGACAACCTTGTTTTATTCGTCACTGTTGGAGCTTGCGCACACATCTGAAACATATACAAGCATTGCTCCAAATAACACACACCAACTTAAGGCAACTGGCTTAAGTTTATGCAGTGCATGATTAGCCTTAACTATTTATATGTTTCTAATCTTGCTTATACTCTTGATTTTCTAGGTGAGCACTATCGTGAAGAGTATGGTAAGATCAACGTGATGAGAAAAGTCCCAGCCATTAGAGATGGAGATTTTTGTCTAAGTGAAAGGTGTGTATGTTACAATAAAATGTTTGCCTGTAAAAGCTGTAGCTATATGTGGTGGTCATTTTCAGTGGATCCCTGGTGATGACGTGCAAATGAATTGATGAAACACATCTGTCCAGCCAACCGTCACAAAGCCCTGACGGTGTATGACACGCAGTACATATGGATAGTGGACAATTAAATATATAATTTAATATTTTTTATTGTTTGTGTGCCTCATCTGCCATATCTGACTGCTCCTGCCTGAGGTACCTTTTATCATTTGCATGTTTTTCTTTTTTTTCTTTTTCGGAACTGCCTTAATTATTCGTAGCATACTTTCACTAGAGATAGTAATCACATTCCTATTCTTCTCTAAACTCTTGAAACAACAAGGCATTTTCATCCACATATTTTCTTGTTTGTGCATGAAAATCCTATTCAATCAGCAGTTATAAACTGCTAAAATACTTAGACCAGTCTGTCTAGCACCAACAACCACTACATTTAAGTAACTTTAATCACTGTTCTTCCGCATTCTGATTCTGTTGACCAACTCTAAATGCCTAATTGCACTGAATTAATTTGATTAATATCTGTCAGTAAACCTTCTGCCTCTATAACATTGGCTTTTAAAACCTTGGACCTGTCTAACTAACTGAGCTTTGAATATTGCTCTCTTATGTCTTCTAAGGAGTCATGTACCAAGTTGAATGGAAAGTTAGAATTCTTCCAAGAAATACTCCAAAATGTTGAATAGCCTATTGTATAGTTTTTCCTATTCAGTTTTACAGTCACTAAAATAATGTCTTGTTTGGTTATAGATGAGGTTCAAAACAATTTTAAGACCTTTATTAACTCACAACTGAAAATGGGTGGATTTTATTATGCCGAAAGCATGTCTTGTTCTGGCTTGAGCATATTGAGTAGTGGTACATGGTATAATCCAGTGACTGTTCAGACAAAAATGTATTGAGTCCAACAGGAGATAGTTGAATACATCTCTCCCTGGGTACGTCTATAGAAACTAAAAAGCAGTGTCCGAGAGACTAGTCACCTAACTGCTGAGAATCTGTCTATGCATACACCCAGAGCTAGAAAACAAACTTGCTTTTATCCAGAAATCTCTTACACAGAGAGATTTGGTCATTGCTTATTTAATATTTTATATGTAGCATTGTTGCAGAATCAGTTTTGATTTATTCAACCAGGGATTATACCGAAGCCATACTTCACCTAATATGACATAACTTGTGCACACTGCTGTCTCAACTACAGATGATATGCCAAAAAAGTTGCCTCTTAATACCTTTTGCACATTTTCCTGTCTGCAAGATTCAGAATTTAAAATGTACTTGTTTCATTAATTTACTTGTTTAATTATACAGTACCTACACTATATTTCCACAAGTATTTGCTCACCCATCCTAATTCATCAGAATCAGGTGTTCCAATCACTTCCATGGCCACAGGTGTATGAATGCTTCAGCATAACAAGAAATTTTGGACAATTCTATGCTCCCAACTTTGTGGGAACGGTTTGGAGCTGGTCCTTTTCTCTTCCAACATGACTGTGCACTGGTGCACAAAGCAAGGTCTATATAGACATGGATGTCTGGTGTGAATGAACTTGACTGACCTGCAACGAGTCCTTTTCTTAATTAACAATTGCTGATGTAACTATTACAATTTTATATATTCAATATCTCTTATCTACATGCAGTATGGTGGAGTATTTGCTTTTTTTATTGTTTATTTGGACCACTTACCAGTTGGTAGCACTTCTAGCTTCTAGCAAGGGAAGTCAAGAGTATTTTGACCTTATTCTGTGTGAACAAAGTGAAGTGTATTTACTTAAGTGGGATGTTTGAAAATCTTAAAATACTGGCGATTGTTCACTACTGCTGGCGTATGAATTATCTACTAATGTAAGAAAAATAAATAGATTGATGTATCCAAAATTTCAAAGGTATGGACTTTTTAGAACTGCCATAAAACAGAACAAGTAAAATACTACTAGCATAGAATCACCACTTCATCATGTAGTGGTGTACAATCAGTAGTGAACAGTATATTTAGCTAGGTATCACAGAAAGGTCATAATTTTGGCACGCCATTTCTAACCTTAAAAGCTTATATTGAACGCTGGTTTAGTGCAATTTTTCAACGGAAAACAACAAAAAAACAAACATTCAACAATTACAATTGTTTTTAGTGTCAAGTAAAGAACAATAACTTGTGTATTTGTTGGTCTTCTGAGGCAAAAGATCTCAAGTCATTTGGAATTTTAACCTGATTGACACTTTGTCTTTAAATTCCTTGAAAAGTACCAGATTCTCAGAGAAATGCTTAGTAAAACACTGTATAATAATTTTTTTTTAGTGTTGCCATTTTGCAGTACCTGGTGGATAAATATGCCACCCCGGATCACTGGTACCCAGCTGATATCCAAAAAAGAGCTCGAGTGAATGAGTATCTCGCCTGGCAGCATTCAGCCTTGAGACCCCATGGGTCCAAAATGTTTTGGCTACGGGTGAGAGGTCATCATACTAATCTAAGTTTAATGTCTCTTGTAAAGGAATTACAAGAGGTCTTCTAGTTGCTGAGTTTCAGCTGTGTTTTTGTCTTTAGCTAATGATTCCACAGATTATGGGCGTGGAGATTCCCAAAGACAAAATGGATGCTGCTACAGAGGACCTAAATGGCTCACTAAAGCTCATGGAAGAAAAGTTCCTTCAAGACAAACCTTTTATTGCTGGAGAGGAGATCTCACTGGCTGATCTGGTTGCTATTGTGGAAATTATGCAGGTACAACCTTAGCTGAATAAAATCTAGGGAAATACAGTATGAATGCCATTTACACAGTGAATATGTCTCTGCTTTCCCAGCAATTCAATCACCAACACAAAAGCAACAATGACTTTGTACCACAGTTGCCACTTGAAATTTATGTCCATTCTTCTTTTTGTTAAGGTCGGCAGACTATACAGTACATTTATCTGTGTTTTTTTTAAAAAGGTGTTCACAAAATGTTGGTGATTTTGGTTAAAGTAAGTGGTTCTGATCTGGAGCTAGTTTCCCTTGTTGAGAGCCTGTTCGTTGTATGTCGAACTACAAAGAACTGGTACTACAAGGAGGTCTCAAACTTCCTAGAAAAGGGAAAATTGGCATCGGTCCTGAATCAAGTTTAAATACACAACCCTTTGTCATGCCTTTCAGCCTGTAGGTGCAGGTTTAGATGTCTTTGAGGGACGACCCAAACTGAGCGCTTGGAGGGATAGAGTTCAAGCTGCAGTCGGTGCTGAACTGTTTCACGAGGCTCATCAGGGTATCCTCTCTGCACAGGAAATGACAAAGAGCATGGATGAAAGCACGCTTCAGCAATTCAAACCCAAGATCCTCAAAATGTTCTTATGAGAAATAAAAATGCCGGCTTATGAAAGAAATATTGATCGTGCTTGATTGTGTAACCGGGGTTCAATGTTCACAGAAAGTTCTATTTGATAGAAAGCATTCTTTAATATTTTAGATAACCACTGAAGTATTAAAAGCCTTTCATAACCACTGGTGTGGGTTTGTTTTCTGATTTAAAATGGCAGGTTTATAATCAGTTAGGAATATTTTAGGCTGAATAAAAACCTAGGATGTAGCTGAATTGTTGGGTTTAAAAATTTAAATTGCATGCATATGTTTTTTGAATTTTACAAATAATAAAATCCTATATATCTACAGCGACCCATGCTTCTCTGAGCCGTTTAATTTCATCCAATATCAAGTTCTCACTTCACTAGCTGTGAAGTGGTCACTCTGATAGTCTTCAGTGTATTGCGGCAGCAAATTCTTCATTACTCATGGGGAAATATCTGGGCGGTGAGGAATGTGAATGCGAGTATAACATTTCCTGCAGCCGTGCATGTGGTTTTCTGTAGAGAAGACAAAAAGATATGGCTGTGTCCCTTGTCTTAATAATTCATCCCAAAGACCAAAAATGTGTTGTAGAGCAGAGGAAGTGTATTGTGTAAAACACAATCAGTTGTTACAAGTGTTGTGTTAAATTGCATGTTTCAGGTTTGCTTATCTCTTAAAATCTCTGCACTGCGTAGAGGTCTGTGGCTGGTGAATCAGAGACTCTTTCAGATTTACAAATAAAGAAATTTAACTTATTGTAAATTAAACTGGGTGTTGCACATTAATACATGATATGGTTTCATTTCTTAATTCAGCATTATTCACACACATACAGATGCTGGTCATAAAATTAGAATATTATAAACAAGGTTGATTTATTTCAGTAATTACTTTCAAAAAGTGAAACTTGTACATTATACGCATTCATTACACGCAGTGGTTATTTCTTTTAATTTAATGATTATAAGTGACAGCTAATTAAAAACCCAAATTCAGTAATCGCAGAAAATTAGAATATTGTGAAAAGGTTCAATATTGAAGACTCCTAGTGCCACAATCTAATCAGCTAATTAACTCAAAACACCTGCAACGGCCATTAAATTGTCCCGCAATCTAGTTCTGTAGGCTCAACAATCATAGGGAAGACTGCTTTCTTGACATTTGTCCAAAAGACGACCACTGACAGCTTGCACGAAGCATGGTGTGGTGGAAAAATCCAACAGCCAAATAGAGTTCTGGGTAAATCAATCTATTTATTCATATTCAGTAAACAATA
>JAOUQV010000018.1:861169-873194 GCA_028565295.1 Aspidoras spilotus | reverse complement strand
TGGCCGCAAAAGGAGGCCCTACACCATACTAATAAATTATTGTGGTCTAAAACCAGGTGTCTAACCCCTGTATGTATATCTACTGAGCCCATAATTAACATAATTATATCTGAATTCAAGTGAATACATGAGTTTTTCCATGGGTAAGTCTATGTCTGTTTTCTAAAATTCAAGTTATCTTGATTGTTAACTTTGTCTGTAGTGTGTGTTAGGAGTACAGGTTAAGAGTGTGAAACTGATCACTGTCTTATAATAATACCTGTGCAGCCTGTTCTGCAAGTGTGTGCGCTCCTCACGCAAGGTTTCACACTCTTTTCTGCTAAGCTCAAGTTTGGCTGTGAGCCTGGACATGTTCTCTCTCAGACAGTCATTCTCCTTTTGTTTATCTACAAACAAACAACATGTTAAAATTTAGATAATGTCACAACCTAATATTACTGTGCCATATGCTTGAACAGTCAAGTGTGAGAATTCAAATAACTTATCGCTACCTCTTGCTGCCTGGTTAACTTGTTCTTTAAGTGCATGGTTCTGAGCCCAAAGGTAATGGATATCACTGTTCATCATACTTGGATCCTCTGACCCAGAAATGAAGATGTGAGTGTCTGCTGTAGAAGAAACAAAATAAATGTAATATGTTGCTTTATTGTTATAATCAGTGAAACATCAATGTAGCACACATGCAGCATTCTTCGGGGCTATTGTGCATTTGTGTGGCGGGGTTTGTGTATTTGAACCTCTTTTTTATTTACATTTGTGACTGCCATATACAATTGAATTGAAGTGTACCAGGTTTGCTGCCAGCCTGCTGCAGTTTTCTCTCTAGCTGCTCTCTGAGTCTTTCATTGGTGTGTATTGTATCCTCTAGGCGCTGACGTAGAGCTCGAACCTCCTGTAGGTGCTCCATTAACAAATCTGATCAAGAAAGAATGAGAGCAAAAGAGATAGAGAGAGGGGTATGATGATAAAGACAGAACAACTAGGAACAAGGTTAAATATTTTTAAAAACACTACAGAAAGCCAAACACACACAGCTGCGCACACACCACTACCTGAGCTGATGACTGAGTGAACTGACTCCTGCTGAGATGGCTGGCTGTCTGTAGTTTGGCTCTGGAAGTGTGTATGCGTGACTGACGGTTTGCTCTGTGTGTCAACATATTTGTTCAGTACAGTGCTCTGACTTTGTCTCTGTGTGTGTCCAAGGATGGAGGTAGTCAGATCAAGCTCGCTTCTTAGTGTGGCATTAAGCTCTTCACTCTTTCTCAGCTGTTCTTGCAGATGACTGTTATCCCTCTGTAGAGTATAAAAACGTTCCTCAACATCCTGAGATCTGCTCAAATCACCAGCCACACAAACAGATGAAGGATGGGTCTCGTCGTCTAGAACACTCTTGCCAAGGGTTGATGTCATGCCTAAGAAAACCAAACACCACATACATTTTATATATTTAGAAAGCCTCAAAATGAACATAACAAATCTAGCAGCATCAACTGTTTCCACAATCAATATGCCAAGCCAAGATATAATTCAAACTAAAAAAAAAAACAAACAAACATTCACGGCACGCTGAAGCTTTTCAGCAATAGTAAAGAGAACGGATCTAGTATTGTTTAACAATAACCCATCCCATGAGTAAAAATGCCTGACTTTATTAACACTAAATCTCAGTTAAAATAGATTTCCGCTAAAATAATCAAGTGAAACCTAAGAATGAATCTAGAGGTCCAGAAACCATTTTCAAGAAGCCCCAAAGCCACTCTTTGAGCTAAATTTGCTGGCACTAGCCCCAAGTAACCTCTGACTTAATAATACGATTGTAGTTCTTATTATTTGCCAGAGAAACAACCCTTAGGAATTAACATAGCTTCAAATATAAAAAATGTACCTGATCTGAATAAGGTTGCAGCAGAAATATAAGCAGATAGGCACTTAGAGCCTCTCTATCTCCCCTCACACACTCCCCCTCTGGAACTAGAGGTTAAAACCGATACTCCTTTTAAATAATACATTTTCAAAGACTGCAACTGGACACCGGACACTGGACAGATAACTCTGTCTATATTATAACACATATTAAACTGCATATTAATAGGAAAAAAAACATAAGAATACACACACTGGTGCACTGATTTTCAGCTTAGCTGGGACCACATGATATGAATTTTAATATCCGCCCAAAAATCTTTAGACCCAAAGTCATAGTAAATCAATATTTAATATTCAGAAACCTACTAAATTTATGGTACCTATGAAGTCAGAATTACCACACGTATATACAGTATGTGATGCCTGAACTCTATAGCTACTACATTTTTTAAAGAAACACTATGCATTCGTGCTCCTTGATAGATACCTACAATAATACTTACATAAAAATTACTGTTCATTAAACAGGAACATTACACAAATGTTCATTTGGCTTATTTATGTTTCCCCAGTTTACATTAAAGACCTTGCTCTTGTCTGTCTTTCAATTCTGCTATATCCCTATGTCCCATAATGGAGTTTCAGGTCCTTTGACTAAAGTCTACTAGTTTCTAGCTTTTCAATGTGTATGTGTCAGGTCCTTCAGTGTTTCGGCACTCTCTGGAAATGCCCTTCATCACCTTTATAATTATTCCAGTTCAAGCTTGAGTTCAATTATTTCCCAAATGCTTTTACTCTCTCTACAGCATGGACACCCCAAGTTGGCTTAGTGCGCTGTTGGAAAAAACCAGGGGAATTAGTAACATGGGTTTGATTGTATGGGGGCTGAAACAGCTGAAAGCATGTTATTTATTATAAGCCACATGGTGTTCTTAATCTAGTGATTATTCACATAAATGCATTAGCTGGCTAAAAACGACTTCTATTCCACTGTGTACTTTGGGTTTATTTTGGCTTCATTTTGCCATCATTAATTTTTAATATAGTCCACATACTGGTCACTTGACTGACTGGTTAGTGTTGCTATTTGACCATGTTTCCAGGTATAAGAAAATGCCACGTATCAGTGCTAAATGTCAGGTATGAATTCTAAAATCTAATCAAGATTGGATTTGTTAATGAGTTTACAACAAAGGACAGAGAAAAGCCAGGTGTGTATTAATGCTGCCAATCACCATTCACATTGCAGGATCATTCCAAATCTGTACCATTGCACATTGAATGGGATTTCTCTATCATAAAGTTAATTAGGCATTGTGCATAGGAGAGTAATACCTCCTGTTGTGTCAGCATATTGAAGGCTGTCGTGTACAGAAATGGTGCCATCATTAGAAATTCTGTCACTCGAATCGGACTCTAAATCCTGATGCATCATGGGAACCTTGCCATGGAGTTGATCCCTCAGATGCTCAATAAGCTTCTCCTTCTCCTGGAGTTCTGCAGCCAACCTGATACACAGACACATCTGATTAACAGTCATCCAAGTTACTACTGATTTCAACTGGGTACAATCACACAATTATGAACCACAGCTCAAAATTCACACTAAAAACACTTTGCACTTGAAAGATAAAGTTGGTGAAAAGAGAAACTGCGAATACAATTTCAATGTTCATTTAATAGTGCAATATAATTTTTTATTTAACATTAACTCAAGACAAATATAATAAGACAAATATATTAAGTGCTTGTAATAATGAAAGTACCTCATTAGAATTTGGAATGAAATCTGCAGTTGAGAGTAAGAAAGACAGTGAAAAATCACTGAATTAAGGACAACTGGTTAATAATCAGCTTTTTGATTATGTACAGCAGGCAGGCATAAGGAAATAGACTCTACAAAAAGACAAGCATCTACCATATGCCAGTTAATTCATTCCCACTACAGAAAGGTATGCCAGTTCACATTGCTAGTTTGACATTCTTTGATCAACTTGGTGGGGCCGGCCACGGTGTAAATTTGGGCTGACTATTAACTGATGGTTACTCCACTCTTGGTATGCCAGCAATACCATGATACAAAAACAGTTTACATGTCCAGCTGCTACTAAAACATAGCTGGCAAATGTTGCCTTCTGCTGTGCAGTGGACTGATCATCACCTTATTTAAGAATTAATCGCAATATTACCATCAATTTGGGGCATTTATCAAAGATTATGTCACCTGCTTGGTGTTCCTAATCTGCGACAGTTTACAGTAAATTAACACCCCAGTATTTTGTTGTGGTGTCTCTGCACGGCCAACCGGCGTAAACAGAATCTATAACAGTGCGTAAACTCATCATAAACCTATGGAAAGTTTAAGCATGCACAGAATGAAATTAGGCAAAAGTTTCTTCATACTCAAAGAGTTCAAGGAAGTATAGAATGAACTAGAAGGGGAAAATGGTCTCCAAGCACACACACTGCACTCAGGGAATCTAGTGCTGGGATAGTCCCACTCACAAGTGTATATGTTGTTGCGTTGCCAAAGCAAGGTTCTTGTTCTGCCTGCACAAATAGCTGATCTGCAACTGGTTCTGCATTCGGTCATGTTCTAGGCAACACTGCAGCCACTGCAGCTCCTCCAGCAGCCATGCAAGCCTCCTGATGCAGCCGCAGTGCATTGCATGAGGCACAGAAGCACTGACATGTTTAAATTAGCAGCTATACAACTATAGTTAATTGTTTAACAACACTTTCTTATGACGAGAAATACAGGTGCTGGCCATAAAATTTGAATATCATGAAAAAGTCGATGTATTTCTATAATTCCATTCAAAAAGTGAAACTTGTACATTATACACATTCATTACACACAGACTGATATATTTCAAGTGTTCATTTCTTTTGATATGATTATAACTGGCAACTATTAAAAAAACCCAAATTTAGTATCTCAGAAAATTCGAAATATTACTTAAGACCAATACAAAAAAGGATTTTTAGAAATTCTGGCCAACTGAAAAGTGTAAACATGAAACCTATCAGCATGTACAACACTCAATACTTAGTTGTGGCTCCTTTTGCCCAAATTACTGCAGCAATGTGCTGTGGCATGAAGACGATCAGTCTGTGGCACTGCTCAAGTGTTATGAGAGCCAGGATTGCTCTGATAGTGGCTGAACTGTTCTGCTTTGTTGGCGTGTCACACAGTACCCCATAGATTTTCTATAGTGTTAAGGTCAGGTGAGTTTGCTGGACAATTAACAACAGGGATACCATGGTCCTTAAACCGGGTTCTTCTAGTTTGGCAGTGCGTCAAAACCACCAACAACAGACATATGCAAGACATGGGTTTCAGCTGTCGCATTCTGTGTGACTGCTACTGAATGGTCCAAAGTTAAGTTCTTAGATGAAAAGTAAATTTTGCATTTCCTTTGGAAATCAAGGTCCCAGAGTCTGAAGGAAGTGAGGAGAATTGAGAATAATGTCATTTGAGGGCTAGTTTAAAGTTTCCAGAATCAGTGATGGTTTGGGGAGCCATTTTATCTGCTGGTGTTGCTCCACTGTGTTTTCTGATATCCAAGGTCAACGCAGCCATCTACTAGGAAGTTTTAGCACACCTCATGATTCTTGATGCTGACCAACTTTTGAGAGATGCTGATTTCATTTTCCAACAGGACGTGGCATCTGCACACAGTGCCAAAGCTACAAGTACCTATTTTAAAGACCATGGTATCCCTGTTCTTAATTGTCCAGCAAACTCACCCAACCTTAACACTATAGAAAATCTATGGGGTACTGTGAGGAAGATGTGATATGCCAGACTTAACGATGCAGAACAGCTGAAGGCCAATATCGGAGCAACCTTGGCTCTCATAACACCTGAGCAGTGCCACAGACTGACCGACTTCATGCCACACAGCATTGCTGCAATAATTGGGCAAAAGAAGCCCCAATTAAGAATTGAGTGCTGTATATGCCGATACCGTTATGTTTATATTTTTAAAATCTTTTTTTTGTATTGGTCTAAAGTAATATTTTAATTTTCTGAGATACTGATTTTTTTTATTAGTGGTCAGTTATATATAATATATCATTATATATATATATATATATATATAATGATATAATATATAATTGAAATATATCAGTCTGTGTGTAATGAATGCGTATAGTATACAAGTTTCACTTCTTGAATGGAATTATAGAAATAAATCTACTTTTTCACGATATCCTAATTTTATGACCAGCACCTGTAGCATCTACAAATAGAAGCGGTTTGCAGATTTTTGATGTTCTCAAAGGTCACTTATTTGCCATTATTGTTATTCTTTAATTGTAGTTGGGAGTATTTCGTTTCCTATTGTGTTTATGTTTTTTTGGCATTTTAAAGCATGTCAGTTCATTTTATCTGAGCAGCTAACTATTTTCTGCACGTTATAATAAGTTTCCCCCTCTTCAATCAACTTCTTGATCAAAATTATTTTTAAACATTGCTACAATGTCTGGAACCCAATACACGGCTACACACAGTCCAGAATGTTTTGCCATGTTGTATTATTTTCTAGCAAAATCTGTGTGTGTGTGCACATAAGCATGGAGACTTGCCTTTGAGCCAGGTCCAGTCCTAACAGCTCATCATTTTCAACATGCGAGTCTGCAGGGTAATAAAAATCATATGACTAATAAATAATAATATTGACCAATAAAATTTTTTTTTACAAATGTTAGCCTTCAAAAAACTAGTCACATGACATTTATACTATAAGGGTAAGTTAAAACATATATACATTCTGGCTGTACAAAGACTTTTCAATACAGTTATTAAACAGAAATCTTTGGCCTGTAAGCCATAAATTAACCTTAAAATAAATAAATTCTTCAATACATATTGGAAACAGACACCCTCAGACAAAAAAGATCACTTAAAAAAAACATTTTGTTGAACTACCCTTTAAAACCAGCGTAAGAGTGACATGGGAGACAGCAACCTTTAACAGAAAGTACAGCCAGCAGATGTTTCCATGCAAATATATCTGAAGATCAGAGCTACAACCTCAAGTCAGTAAAGTCACAAGTTATTCAACATTCCATTCAAGATCAATCACAATTCCTACCTGGATTCCACATCTGTCGTGTGTATTAATTCTCTCACCTTGCTCCAATTTGCCCAGAAGGTTAAGACTCTGGTCCAGGTGCTTTTGGACTGTTAATCCTAGGGTGCTCTGGCCATTAGTGTAAGGCATTAGATCCTCTAGCGCCCCTCGAATCTCCAGCAACTGCTTTCGTAGTTCAGCCCCCAGTGTATGTGAGATTCTAATCTGCTCACGCAACTCGCACAACTCTCGAGCCTGAGACTGCACCAATGAATCCATCCTACAGGAAAATAAGTTAACAGCTCCAATGAAAGACCTAATAAAATATGCAGTGTACCATCACCATGAATTGGACGTTAGTTTTCACACACTCACTTTGATAGAGAAGCTGACTCATTATTCTCATTGATTGGTTGCTCTGGCTCCATTTCAGTGGTAAGCTGGGAAGTTATAATCGCTGCATTTTTTTCATTTTCCTCACAAATTGCAGGCTCAGAGGTCACATATGGAACCTCAGCAGTCAGACACTTCTTAGACAGCATTAGCTGGAGGTGGGCAATGACCTTGTGTTGACTTTCTATTTGCGACCTGAGTTGCAAGAGCTCATGTGTAGGGCTAGATTTAGGGTCATGTGTCCGGGGAGAGCCGAGATCGGGTGAGCTTGGGTACGAAGGGGTAGATGCTATATTATCCAGATTGTCTGCTGAAGTGAAGCCGGAGATAGCAGAATCCAAACATACAACACCATCTAATTTGAGACACACAACGACCAAAACAAACGCATACAGTCATCGACTGTGCATCGATATATTGCATTTTTAATTAAAATATAGAGAATGTGGTGATAAAAGGAAGTTATTAGTCTGAAACAAATACTGTAAGAAGACAGAGAGAGACCATGCACAAGTGAGGAAATGCCATTAGATGTCAAACATTAAGTTAAACCTGCTTTTCCTCGAAGGCCTGACAACCCAGATTCAGAGTGTCCAGGACATGCAGAAAATGCATTTCTATAGATTTATTAAATCAGGGTTTCTGCAGGTACCAGTCTAATTTATTGTTTTTAATGCTGATTTAATGCACATTTATAAAACATTTAATGCAATAGATACACAACCATCCTCTCATCAGACATGGATGTATATTTTATTTTTTGTGCAATAGTTTAATCTCTTATCAAACCTAATGCAAATGGCCCGACATTGCTAACAGCATAAGTCTGTTTGTTCTTGAAATCTGGGGCAAGTACAAAGATTTTAGTAATCTGTAAATCAGAAAACATTGCGAAAAAACTCAGACACTTTATATTCTTGTTAGAAGCAGATGGTAAAGCCTCCATTTTCACAAATTCCAATGTTTTTAATTCCCACAGAAACTCTGTAAATCTTAATTTTCTGCTAATTTACTCAACACAAGTTCCTGACCCCATCCCATAAAGATAGAACAACTCTCTTAACTGCAAATCACGCAATAACATGCTTAGAGAAGAGTGTTAACTGCCCAGTTTTGTTTAATATGAAAAGACACCCATGACAGGCTAAAATAAAATAAAGCGAGAGTAAACCCATGGAAAGTCCATTAGGTTTATTTGGTAAATTGATACAAAAAGAGAATGTTAGTGCTAGCAATTCTCTCTTGTCTACCTGTGCTACTGCTCTCCTCTCTGACCTCCGTCTCACTCCTTCCACTTGTCTCATAGCCGAGGTCCTGTGCATCCACCTGAATGCCTTTATCATCCTGTTCACCACAAGGTGCTACGACACATGACCATGGGTAGGAACAGCAATGACTTGTGAGTGATCCTGCATCCATGTTATTGTATAGCATGTTGATCACATGTCAACATATTTTACATGTTTACAGGTCTACGTAAACAACACTTATGGTAGTTTAACATCTTAAGCGTGACTGCAAATGTAACAATCATTCAGGATTTGGCAACTTAGAAGGCTAAAATTAACTTAAGTAAATTTAAACAAGGAGATGCTAACATTTGCTTTTGCTGATGAAGCTAAATGCATAAGAGAGAATACAGAGATGATTTGTTTAATTACTACTTATAGTAGAGTAGTGTATACTTGTAATAAAATGTTTTCTAATTTTGTTCAACATACCATTTAGAGTATGAACATGATGGTGTGCAAAGACTTACTTTTTTGTTGCTCTGAGGATTTATCCCTCTTGGACAATTTCTGCAGTGCAATGATGGACTGAGCAGATTCTACTTTTTCCTCCAGTTTTTGACACATTTTCTGCTTTTCTTTTAAGGCCTTCTGCAATCTGTCCACCTGGGAAACATCATTTTCTTTAAGGTCCTGGCCCTGCACAATTTTAAGTGTCTCCTCCAAATGCTGAATCTTCTGAACATATTGTCTAAAAAACTGAAATAGCAATGTTAGATTTTTGTGGAGGTTCAGGTGTGGACTCTCTGAATGATCAGGATCCCAGGTATCAGATAAATTCTGTTGTCTCTCTTTCTGCTGTCCTAGTGAAATTGGGGTGCTTGTTTTCTGTTTTGCAGAAGTCTGTAAGGTGTGCTGTACTGGTTTATGCAGGAGTGTACCCACAATGCTGCTATGGCTTATATCTTCACTGCCAATGTACCCAAACCTGTCTCTCTCCAGGAGTGCCTTATGAAGCCTGTTCATGTTTTGTTCAAGATCGGTGTCAGTCATGATTTTGGGAGCATGCAATAGCTGATCGAACCTTGAACTGTAATCTACAAGAGACTGTACTGCTTGTTCGGCTGCAAAAATACAGTCAGAAAGACACACTGCCAGTTTATTCTTCCCCTCCTCATATTCATGCATCATCTCCCCATGTGGACTTGTGCACATCAAATCCTGGCCTTTGGTAGTATTGCTGTGTTGCTTAGAAATAGTTTCTTCTGCCTTGTGGAGCTTTTCCTGCAACTCTGCATTTAGCTTGCACTGCTGCAAAAGTGACTCCTGAAGGCTTTCAGCTTGATGTTGCAGGTTTGATGATGGACCTCCATTTGGGCAAGGTAACTCTTTAGGAGTGCCTGGGGAAACCTTTTTCTGCTCTTGCAAAGCTTTGATCTGAGTGAGCAAGCCCTCAAGCCTCTCACACAAGGCTTGGGGGTCATTGTGATCAGAGCTTTCTGGCTGATCAGATAAGGTCAGTGATGCAATGGCAGCCTCAGCTGTGTTTAAGCACTCTAGCAGCTGAACATTGAGTCGATCTTTTTCCAGCACAGCTCTCTGAAGCTCAGTGCACTGCATCTTCAATGATGAATCAGATCCCAACCCAGGCTGCCCCAGGCCACTATCAGAATCCAGATTACAAGCGGTAAGATATGCAATTGTGGACTCTGCAGCATGCAAGGCTTCCAGGTACTGAACATTCAATCGTTCCTTCTCCAAAAGCTCAGCTTGAAGCAGTTCCCAATTCTGCATCTGATTCTGAAGACGAGAGATAAGCCCTTCTTTCTCTTGGCACTCTTGGTTAAGTAACTCCAGCTGAGATAAAAGCTTGGATTGTAAAAAATCAGGGTTGGCATCACAGCTTTCTTTGGTCACAGGGTGTGTACTATTTTTGGACTCAGATTCCCAAATAGCCTCAACGCTGCTGCCTGAAGAACTAATGCCCCTGCTCCTTAGGTTGAGTTGCTCAGAATCTGTTGTACTAAGTTGCCCAGTACTTTGCTCAGTATCACGAATAGTCAGCTCCTTTCTGTCCTTTTGCTCAATACATCTCACTGATACTGGCAGTAGGGATTTTGAGTAAGCCTGCGAAACAAAGCATGTGGTGATGCATGTTGTAATATACATATCAGATCATACAGATTCTTCTACAAGGACTACAGAACATTTACAAGCAACACGAGACAGTATTTGGAGATAGCCAATTCATCCATGCATCCAACCACTGCAAAGTGATAATGGCGTATGATAATAGCGTTTAATACAACATCCAAAACTCCAAATGTTTTAGTTAGATTTATTTTGATCAATACTTCATAAACAGAGTGCTGCTTAAAATGTTCTGATCCTTTTAAAATAGTCTATATGTATAAATTTGACTTGAAACATCATCAGATAAAATAGAGTTAGGCACCAATTTATTTATTAATCATTAATTTAAAATAATTTTTTTGACTTACAGCATTTTTCTTGCTTTTCTTTTTTCTTTCTTTCTCTTCTTCTCTTTCTTGAACCTCAATTTTTTCTTTGTTTTGTACCTCCTTTAGCCTGTCCTCCAGACTAGCAGCCTGTCTCTGAGTGGACTCATGCTCCTGTCTTAGATGCTCCATATTGTGATCCATGCTGTTGGTCGATTCTGAGGTAAACCCTGGCCTACTGTCTGTTTTTGCTTTTGTATTGCATCGTAGCTGTTCCTTCAAAAGTCGGACAAGTTTTCGGTGACTCCGGGCCTCTGAGCGAAGTGACCGAACTGTCCGGTGCAGGTTAATATGGCTGTCATTGTCTCCAGAACTGTCTGTGCTCTCTTTGGACTCAACTGATGTTTCTTCCTTCAAGAGCACACCAAGCTTTGACATTTCAAAACGAAGTTTATTTACCTGCTCCCTATATAGAGGCAGAAAATAAAAATCTCATTAAAAATCTTTAAAATGTTATAAGATATACAACAAATATCTCAGTACAATATTTCAATGAAGATCAAGTAGACAACATGACTGTAAGTTACTATAAATCCCAAAGATACGACTACAGTATGCTTACCTGAGGTGAGAAACAGATTCTGCTCCACAGTCATTAAGTAAGGACGTAAGTTCTGCCTGTTCACTCACACACTCGCGACCGGGAATAGGAGAGTGTCCATAATCTTGCAGTGGCAAATATACCGGGGAACTGGCCATCCTTCTTTGAGCTTCAAATTTTTCATTAAATGTTTCCTGAGAACAAAATAATACAGCTTTAAAAAGAAAGTACACCTACAACAAACATAATAACTAATGTAAGCTATGAAGATCTAACGTTGAGACCCCCATTTTTTGTGAATTACCATTCACAAAAAATTAGACAATGAAACTGAAACACCTGGTTTTAGACCACAATAATTTATTAGTATGGTGTAGGGCCTCCTTTTGCGGC
>JAOUQV010000018.1:823560-840375 GCA_028565295.1 Aspidoras spilotus | reverse complement strand
TTCACACTCTGCTCTTACTGGTGCAATGTGCAAGTAATAAAGATTGGCCACCAGGCTTGTCCAATTTAGCCATGAAATCTCCCACACTAAAATGACAGGTGTTTCGTCTGTGACCAAGACAGCAAGACTTTGTGATGTATAAAAAGCCACTTTGGGGTATTTTGGAGAAGCAAGTCAGGAAACGTTTTCCTCCACCAGCATCATGTAGTGACCTGGCCACTATCACGCAAGAAGAATGGCTTAAAATCCCCCTGACCACTGTGCAAGACTTGTATGTGTCATTCCCAAGAAGAATTGACACTGTATTGGCTGCAAAAGGAGGCCCTACACCATACTAATCAATTACTGTGGTCTAAAACTAGGTGTTTCAGTTTTATTGTCTAACCCCTGTATATTGGGTCACCTCTTGTGTATTTAATATAAGCAAATGTTGTAAAATTATGCAAACAGACAGACGTCCATTGACTTTAAGTGAAAATTCTATTGTGTTTTTGTAGCAATTTTGGAGAAACTTCTGAAACTAGCAGCTCAGTGGTGCAGTGGGTAGAAAGTACCGGGTTCTAACCCCTAGGTGGAACAATTAAAAAATATTTCTTTGTGAAGCATATTCTCCCTATGTACGCATGGGTTTTCTCTGGTTTCTTCCTACAACCAAAGACATGCATGCTAATTTGTGTCGCCAAAGTGACCCTGTGTGAATATGTGTGTGTGTGTTTTATTTTGTTTTGTGTGATTTATTTTATTTTATTGTTGGTATTATATTTTATAGTTGTGTATCTGTAAATATTGTTTATATTTTATTATTTAATTATATATTGTATTTAGTTTCTTTTCATGTAACTAAGCTTTGTCGATACGAATGCCTTTATAGCTGTCATATCAATAATGCTTCTTTTGAGTTTGAGTGTGCCCTACGATGGATTGGTGCCCTGTGTAGGGTTGTTGCCGGCTGGGCACCGGCATGCCACCCCATGTGGATTAAGCGGATAAAAATAAATGAATACTTTTGTTAAGGTAAAATTGAATTTAACATAGCCTGGGGTTAATTTATGATTAATCTTATGGTTAATTTATAATTTATTTAATATCATCTTACCAATCAGTTGGAATGGATTCTTCTGCGAAGCATCAGAAACAGTCATAGGTGAATTATTATTTTATGTTAAATATATGCAGCCTAAGCAGAGAATCCCTGAGCTTCCCATCCCCAGCTTCCTGTCCCTGCTCACACCGGGAGAATACAGACGGCAGAGAGCAAGGATATAAAATAAGTTTGGTTTACTGTTTGTTGGCACATTTCTTATGCAGGTGTATGTATGGAAACGGGGGGAGTTTTCCACTGTGAATGGCAGTAAGACCATAATATTTAAATGCACATATAAAAATCTTTTTTATACAATTACGCAAAACAATACTGTGAATGAAAGGTAATAATAATAAAAATCTATTCTTGTTATTTGCCTTTTTTTCCATATTTTGCTCATTAATACTTTGTATGTCCTACCCATTTAAACCAAACCCTCGTGTGAGACAAGTGTAAAGTATATAAGTAGAAATGATTTTCTAGGAGTCTGGGGTCTCGAGTCTCTGTAGGTCTGGAGTCTGGAGTGAATTTGGAATTCATCCTTCAATTCTGTTTAAATCACTGCAACACACCACTGGGAACGTGTTAATAATTCAAGTACAGTTATTATCTAGAAACATTTTGCTTGAATAATTTATTAAATATTCAGTGCTTCTGTTTAAAATAAATATGTGAAAAGGAAAAGAAAAAAGCAAAGGTTTTTACAGTTTATACATATATGTTAACAAAAACTGCACACACAGAGACACACACATACACACACACACACACGCACATTCAACATAACCATAGTGTTCCCCTGACAATCGTGCTGTTTAGTGAAGAATCGCAGAGGGAATACATTGATACTGTCAGTGGCATCTGAATAGAGGAGGGGTGAAGTGGAGAATCATACAGTAAACACAAATACATTCCTGTTCCATAATAAAAGTTTTGACATTTGTCATTAATGTAATCTAAAAAGCTCAGTACAGAATTTCCCTCAGCATCTCGACTCAATAACTACAAACCTGATTCCAAAACAATTTAAGACAAAGTGCAAACTGTAAATATAAACAGAATGCAATAATTTACAAAAAACTGATATTGTATTAACAATAGAACACAGACAACATATCAAATGTCCAAAGTGAGACATTTTAAAATTTCTTGCCAAATATTGGCTCATTTAAAATTTCGTGACAGCAACACATCTTAAAAAAGTTGGGACGGGGCAATAAGTTGGAAAAGTTACAGGTACAAACAATTGCAACTTATTATGTCAATTGGCAATAGGTCATTTACATGATTGGTTATAAAAAGAGCATCTTGGAGTGGCAGCGACTCTCAGAAGAAAAGTTAGGAAGCGGATCACAAATACCCCTTATTCTGTGCCGACAAATAGTGGAGCGATATCAGAAAGGAGTTCGACAGTGTAAATTGCAAAGAGTTTGAACATATCATCATCTACAGTGCAGAATATCTGGATCTGAAAGAATCTGGAAGAATCTCTGTGCGTAAAGGTCCAGGGCAGAGACCATACTGGGTGCTCGTGATCTTCAGGTACTTAAGACTGCACTGCTTCACATACAGGCATGCTTCTGTATTGTAAATCACAAAATGGGCTTAGGAAAATTTCCAGAGAACATTATGTGTGAACACAATTCACTGTGCCATCCGCCGTTGCCAGCTAAAACTCTATAGTTCAAAGAAGAAGCCGTATCTAAACAAGATTTAGAAGCGCAGACGTCTTCTCTGGGCCAAGGCTCATTTAAAATGGACAGTGGAAAAAAGGAAAACTGTTCTGTAGTCAGACAAATAAAAATGTTACGTTCTTTATAGAAATAAGGGATGCCGTGTCATTCGGACTAAAGAGGAGAAGGACGACCAAAGTTATTATCAGCGCTTAGTTCAGAAGCCTGCATCTCTTATGGTATGGGGTTGCATTAGTAAGTGTGGCATGGGCAGCTTACACATCTGGAAGAACACCATCAATGCTGCAAGGTATATCCAGGTTCTAGAGCAATATATGCTCCTGTCCAGATGATGTCTCTTTCAGGGAAGACCTTGCATTTTCTAACATGACAATGCCAAACTATATAATGCATCAATTACAGCATTATGGCTGCGTAGAAGAAGGGTCTGGGTACATTTGGCACATTATAAAACGTAAGATTTGACAAAAAAGACTGAGAAAAGTTGAGCAACTAGAATCCTACATTAGACAAGAATGGGTTAACATTCCTATCCCTTAACTTGAGCAACTTGTCTCATCAGTCCACAGACATTTACAGACTGTTGTAAAGAGAAAAGGGGATGTCTTACAGTGGTAAACATGGTCTTATCCCAACTTATTTGAGATGTGTTGTTGTCACGAAATTTAAAATCACCTAATTCTTGACACATTTAATATGTCATCCATGTTCTATTCTGAATAAAATATGGAATTTTAAAATTTCCACATCATTGCATTCCGTTTTATTTACAACTTGTACTTTGTCCCAACTTTTTTGGAATCAGGTTTGTACTCCGAAACACACACACAGTGACCACACAAACTTCCACACTCTTTTCCATGTGCTTTTGCAGTTTTGCACAAAGTGTTGGTCATAGTGCATTGCATCTTTAGTAAAAAAAAATCAGCAGCATAGAGGTAACAGAAATTCCAACACATATGCACTACATTTTGTGCATGTGTGTGAATGTTCAAAGTGAAATAATACTACAGAACTGAACACATCTCTTTCCTCACTGAGAGGTGCCATATGCAGAAATACCTGCATAAAACATTGAACAAAATAAAACACATCCATTGTATTAAGTAAAAACACTCCTTGTTAGACACAGACCCCATCCCATCAGTGCCAGACATGAACATATTGTGATAGTCATGTGAGGGAGGATATTTCGATATGTAAATCAAGGCAGCGCGGTGATGTCATAGCTGCGCCCCTCTAGGTAAATAAATTTATGATAATGCTCACCTGCACCCATTCTGTCAATATGACAGCAAAATTGAAGCAGTATATACTAGGTTTCATAAATAAGCATGTCACGTCTTTTTAGAGATCTTGGGCCACCTGCGCTGCAATACGTTGTTATAAATTATGATATATCCGGTGGGCCATTGGGAGAATATAGAGCAATAAGGAAGCTGAATTTAGGAGCCAATAGGAATATCAGAACGGTATTTTTTTTTCATTTCCTCTTGGAGGAGCAGTGTCGTTTGAGCTGCCACAGGTGGTTGTGAATGGTGATGGCGTCCACGCTGGCGGAGACCGTCTTAGCCGGTATTATGGTAAACTGCTTGCGGTCTGAGCTGTATTTGTAGAGTGTATCAATCATTTTTTGAGTTATTGCACGTGGGCCGGTCCCCGAAATTTTTGTCAGCTCCTCAGTGTCAGGCATGAATGCATAAAGTGCACGGAACTGGCAGCCTCCATCACGGAACAGGATCATCATGTGATTGGACTCACAACGCTCAATCTCCTATTAGAAATAACAATCAACAAATTTATGGAATTTTTGTCTTCTTCTCTATCTGTAGCATGTAGAGGATGAGAACAAATACACTCCTTAATTTCAAATATCAAACCTATTGGAATATATTCATACAGTATGTAAGTATGGTGATCGCAGATTAATTAACTGAAAAAAATCTAAGCTTCCATAGTTGCAATCGTCAATGATCTAAGGGATCGCATCACTAAAGCTTAAATATTAATCACTCAAAAATGCAGCAGAGAGTGTGGTCCGAACTAGATTATTGAATCACTGTTTGCAGAGTAATGAATAGGGTAAACATGGGTAGGGTGTGTGTGATATCAACCGATACCAGATGAAACTTAATTTGATGTAACCTTATATACTTATATGTCAATGTTTACAATTCTTTAGAAAAAAATAGTCTATTGGAAATTAAGGACTGTGTTTGTGCTCACACTGCCTGTGCGTAATTACTGTGGAAATGCTGATAAAAGAACACTTGCTGACTCAAAGCTCACATAGTGAAAGGGCAGATTTTTGTGCATTTTCATGCATTTTAAGTAAAATGTAGATTAAGGTCTAAATATTTACGGATTTTACTAATTTGCGAGAGTTAAAATAGATAAAAGGATGCGGATCAGAGGCTAACAGGAATGCTACGTCTTGTACAGATGTACATTGTTCGAAATGTTTCTGTCCTAGCAAAGTTTTTGACTCAGTAGTTTTGGATCTCTTTGGCCAGTGTTTTAACCACTAGCAAGAGACCTCCAGGTAGTGTTAGCAAACTTGCTATATAGACCTGGGTAGTGGTACTGTTGATTAGCTTGCCATACATTACCCTTTGTGCCAGATGAATTCGAGATTTGAATGGTTATTTAGTTGACTAGTTGTTTATATTCACATGTTAGTCAGGTGTTGGCAGCACATTCTCTCTGGTCCGGGTTTCATTAGCTTAAAATGATACAATTCTGGAGCAGAATAAACAGAGAACAGAGTGCGGTGGAAAAGACTGACTCGCTGAGGTGACCCCTAATAAAGTTAGAGGCTGAAAGAAAGCGAAGAAGAACATTCAATTCTGGGGCAACGCTGTGGATCAATGCGTAGTGCTGTGGCTTCACAGCAGAAAGGACCATGGTTTAATCCCCAGGTGGGCAACGCAGGGTTTTGTCAGGATGCTCTTGTTTACTCCCACATTCAAAAGACATGCATGTTAGGTTAATCGGTGTCTCTAAAGGCCCTTAGTGTGTGCCATATTATGGAGAGGCATACTGTCTAAGGTTGTTCCTGCCCTTAATACAAGAATCGACAGATGGGCACCTACTGCCCGGCAACCCCATGCAGATTAAGCAAAACGTAATGGATAGATGAATGCTACAATTCAGAGATGTGTGCAATGCTTGTGCAAACTATTCTGTAAGGTATAAAATGTGCACACATGCATTTTTACTTAAAGATATATTTTTCCAAGACATACTGTAACAAGTTATTTATTCAAGTCTAAGGTAGTAACCTTACTGGAGTCAACACTGTCTCACAGAGTGTTCTCTATACACATAATATATATTTTACTGATATATAAAGTACTAATAAACCCTGAAATTTTGCATTGTCACAGGCATATTTTATCTTGCTTGTAATAAAATACTGTTGTCTAATACAACATGCAATATCTCATGTGACATAAAACATAGCCCGCATCCGGAAAAAAAGTATTCGCCCACCCTGTATAAGCTACAGATGTGAATATGATTTATTTATTTTGATATCCACCAACTAGCCAGATAGCCACTTAAAAACCTGATTAAATATGCCCACATCTGTGAACCCTGCTGTTGGAGAAAGAGAAGTTTGCCATGATTTCTGCCCAGAGAGAATGCCTACTTTGTTTTTGTGAACTTACAGACATGGATGGCTTTGCTATCTCTGAGTATGATCATTGAAATGTGGAAAACGTTACTGTTTTTTCCACTTGATTATGCTTATTATTTTTCGTAGCTATGGACAAAAGGGATAGTATTGTTTTTTGTGTGTGCACTCTACTATTTAAACTTAGATTAACTACCTCTAGCACAGCATTCTTCAGTGCCTCGTTGACCTTTCCAGCCAGACAGCAGTGGGCAATGGCATTCTGGATGATCAGCTTATTGGATTTAGCACTGGGCTCCTTAAACAACTTCAAGCCTAAAACACACACACAGCAAGCATGGAATTAAGAAAGTGTGTGCGGAGATGGCCACAGTAATGTTTTAATTAAATTACTGAAGTGCTTAAAAGTATTGTTCCTTAAAGAAAAAAATTGGAAGGAATTAAAAAAATGTCTGACACCCAAAAGCTGGACACCCACAGTTTTTGATCCCTCAGTCAGTACTACTTGAAAAAGCGTGATGAATCAATCTCTGATATAACCACATGGGCAAGCAATAATTTTGCATGCTTTTGTCAGGCACTACAAAACACACAAATGCCACTTAAACCTGTACTAAAATATTGTAAATGCTTTAGTATCCCAACTTTTTTTGTATTGCAGACCTGAAATATAATGAAGTTCACCGGACAAACATGAAATATCTCAGAAACTGTGTGCAGTGAAATAGAATTTAAAATAAATGTAAGAAACACTGCATTTTAATGGTTGTATAATATATTAGCATGAACAGTTAGCAGTGTGTGCATTGTACTTCACCACTGTATTCTGCTGTAGAAGTTATAGAGGAAGCTGTGGAACCGTTGTCCCAGTCTCGTTCCATGTTCCTGCTAGCATTACGGATTAACATAGGAAATGACTCCACAGACTCACCGCCACCTCTGTCTCACACAAACACATCAGAATGCACAGGTACTTTAATCACATCACAATCGCACAGTTTCTCAGACTAAGCTGCAGTATATATAAGAATAGTGCAATGATGGAATAATTTTAGAAGGTGGTAGAAATGCAACAACAATGAATGCCAGCTGCTGTTAAACCACAAATAATAAAAAAGAAGATTATCTCTCTCCTTGTATTCAGACATGACAAGTAGTTTTCTTACATAAGCACATACACATTCACAAACCTCTGTGAGCCCCCTCCGGAGGTAACACTGTCTGTTTCTGTAACAGCAGATGCCAAAGACAGAGAGGAGCCAGACGGAGCGGCACATAAACTTACAGCTAGGAAAAACAGAGAATAATACAAATTCTGAAGAAAAGTAAGTGACACTGTAGATTTCCATTTTGTAAATTATGTACTGTATGCATTGTAGAGGTAAAATTGTCATACGGGTAGAGGTGCCAGACTGGCCACGGTGAAGTGACCTGGGGCGAGGCCTCCTCCTGTGTGTACGAGGCTTTGTCACTCCCTGTTCTTCCAGCAGCTCCTGTTGTTTTCTGCGAAGGTATTCCTGCTTGATGAGCTCCCTGCGTGCCTTTTCCTCCTCCTTACGCATGCGATCCTCCTCTGCTTTACGCCTGACATGTTAACATGCATATGGAAACAAACAGCATTAAATTAAGACCAGTTAATTATTTAATTAAGGCATTTAACAGTATTTAACAGTAATTCCTTGTTGTAATTCCCTGTAAAATATTTTCTGACTTATTTAGGATCATATCATTGGTGTTTCTTGTCTGTTATTTGAATTCACATGAAGCAGGCACTCAAAGATAAACTGAATGCCTGTAAATGTCTGTTGATTTCTTGATTTCTTTTTTACATACTGAAGACACATACACACACACACACACCTGGCCTCATCTCGTTTGAGCTCTGACTCTGCCTCTAGCTGCTGCTTTCGAAGTCTCGCCTCCTCAGCCTTTTTCTGTTGCTTAAGTAAAAATGCAGCACGCTTCTTCGCCAGCTCATCCGCAGCCTTCTGATCATCCTACACATACACACCCAGTTGAATATACACTCACCATTCCCAATTATTAAACACATTTTCAGAGTGGTTATTTAACTAAGTGTATATATCTTCTTTATTAAAACCAAGCCATGCTCCCTGACTAATTTTTTACAAAAGAGTGTATACTTTAGTTAATATAGACTTCCTGTCAGATCAAAGCAGTCTGGTCATTTTCCTCCACAGTCAACAAGGTGTTTCAACCTTCAGATTTTTTTTGCATGTTTATGTGGAAAATGTAGATACTGGTTTGTGTGCACTTCCTAGGACACCCACACATCTGGTCCTAAGCTCCATGGCAAATGTGCATATGAATTGTGCTATTGCAACATGATTGTCTGACCAGTTAACTAGTGCATGTGTACAGGTGGTACTAATAAAGTGTATGAAAAGTATGCAAGACCTTTATATATTATATAATAAAATAAATTAATTAAATAAATATAATAAAGTTTGCATCACTGGCAAATACATTTTCTCTTGTTAAATTTGTTCATTTGTTTCTCTTGTTAAATTTGTTCATTTGTTCAACAAAGGGAAATCTCCTTCATTTGTATATAAATATGTGCATTAAACTGTACTGTGCGCTTGTCTAACTCAACAAAGCAAGAATGTCAATTGACTTAAAGGCATTACCATACCTAAATGTCTAAATGTTTACCTTTCCTACAACATTTAAATATGAAAAAAACATTTTCAAATATTTCGTAAAACAAGAGCAAACCCTATTACCTTGAAGAAAAAGCCCAGTCCTTTTTGCTCATCAGATTCAGGTGCCTCGGTCAGGTTAGACAGAGCCACCTCGATCAGCTGAGCTTTCTTCTCCTCACACTGCTCCACATTAGTTTCCTTTCCAGAACCACTTTGCTCTTCCACTGCTGGAGATTCAAGTCTGGGCAAATCTGGGCCCTCAGACCTTTGGTTCCCAGAGTCATGCAGACGAAATGTGGTATTTCGTGCCACGCCTCTGACAGGGGTGCATCCAGTAGTCTTGGCCACATTATCTTCATTGTTCTCAGCTCGTGGAGTCCTGCCTTCAGGAGGTGTTCTATAATCAGTCGTAGGTGTCCGGGAACTGACTTTTGTACCTGAACGAGTGCTAAGCTTAAGTTCTGAAGGTCTGGATCGTGTGGTACGAGATGAACTTAACTTAGGAGGCCGCCGCCCTGCAGTAGACATTTCTAGGAACTGCAAAGCGGTTGGGGTCTTATGCTCAGGAGACTTAGGTGTTTTTATGCATTCCTGAAGTGGAGACTTCATGGTTTGTTTCATGAGCAGCTCCTGCTGGAGAGACAGCTGCATCATCTGCTGCTGGATTGCACCAATTGCATCGTTCAATAGCTCAATTGAGTGGCTGCAATCACTGAGATCTAAGTCTTCACCCACTTCATCCTCATTCACCCCTTCAGCCAGGTTATTAATCCCCTTTGAATCATTAGTAGCTGTATTTGAACCTGGGCCCTCCGATAGTTTTCTTGACTCTTTATACATGTTATCCTCACTTTTCTTGCTCTTGGGCTTTAACACCTCCAGACATGTATCATCTTTTGTTATTTCTTTTCTTGATACTAATTCCTGTTTGGCTTGATGTGGCAGTGTATCACTGTTCCCCTTTTTAACTACATTAAGAAAAGCTGCTTTGCCCAGCTGAAGTCTCTGCCGTGCTGCCAGCACCTCCATCTTCTTCTTTTGAGCAGCAATGGCACGTCGTTTATCCTCTAATTGCAGTCTCAAGTGGATAAGTTCTGAGGCCAAGCCTTCTTTTACATCAGGACTCAAGGTGCCACTTTCAGAACCATCTGGAGTGGTAGCATGTGAGCTGCTAGCGCTACTGTAACCATCATGCACATTGGTGCGGTGCAATCTTCGCTCTGCGAAGCTGGTCATGCGGCTGGAGGCACTGCTAGCCTGTGAAATTGGGCTACAATGTCCACCGGTGCCATCTTTATATCCATGCTCACACACTCGCACATCTTCACACAACTTTGCTGACTCATCCTCTTGTTGATGACCTAGGCACTTTCGCTTTTCACCTTGATACATGACAGATGTTTTAGGTTGTTTCTCTTTTATAACATCTTCCTCTTCTTCATCCTCAAGCTCTGTCTCTGAGCCTGAACTCACCAACTCCTGTTTTCCATGTCTCGGAAGCTTACAATTTCCATGGAGGAAGAAACCACCAGCTTGACCAGAGTTTTCTGGTTCTACAGTGTCAACTGTTATAAAACTTTGGCTTATTATTTTGTGGTCAGTTGGTGAGGGTCCCCCTCTTCGTCTCAGAATTTGGCCCTCACCACTTTCTTCCCGTTTACCGACCACAGACATTTTTTCTTTATTCGGTCGTAACACAGCTGGCTGCAGTGGCTCCAGGAAGAAGCTTTCTGGCCGGGGTTCTTTGAACCCTGCCGCCCCCATGACTCCAAAAATGGCCACAAGCTCCTCCTCCTTTTCCTCACTATCATTGCTGTGTGCTGTGTCTGAGGAAGGCTGGCCATTGACACGGTGACGAGGAGTTACAGAAATGACATTGGAGGCTAAACTGTCTTTGCTGATAGAGCGTGCTAAGCTGATGTTGTCACCACCCACGTGCTCCCACTCCATATCCAACTGAGAAACTGGTCTAAAGATGGGGAAGTACAAAAGAATGTTGCACTGCACTAAAAGCTAAAACACATTTAGTCAAACTGAGTTCAAATGATACAGTATGTTAATATTCTTAAATTTCTAACCTTGTCTTTCTATCAGCTGGGCAAAGTGTTGATTTCCAGGCCAGCCTGGGTCCAGGACTGTGCCCATCCATGCGTGAAAGAGAACTAGACCTATTTCTGAACTCTACACACATACACACACAAGTCTGCATCATTAATTATCTGAGAGTATGTAGAGCAAATCAATGTATATGAGCTGAGTATAATCACTCATAGTACATACTGAACTACTGTCCAAACAATGAGCACACTGATTAGTCTAACTTGAAAAATCAACTGTGCTGTGCTATAAGAAGCGAATTATTCGATAAATTATAAAGATAGGAATGGGAAAAAACAGTGTTTACAGCCTTTAGACTACTAAGTGATGTGATATTTGCGAGTATTTGCCCCATTCCATTTTTTTTTATATTTCTGCATATTTGTCACACTTCAATGTTTCAGATCATCAAACTAATTTCAATATTAGACAAATATACCACAAGTAAACATATCAAATGCCTTTTTTAAAATTTTATTTCATTTACTGGTGAAAAATGTGGTTCTCTACCTGGTCCTTTGTGAAAATGTTATTGTCATACTAATTGAGTGACTTATCTAATAAATAAACCAGTTAAATCCAATTAACTACTGTTTACTAGCAAAGTCCAGGCATGACTACTATCAGAAACTGTGAATCTAAACATCACTTGACAACTTACAGCCGGACCTAGCAGGTAATCTTAGGATCTTAGCTCAGGTTTTTCATATTGGAGCTAATGATATACGACTTTAACAGTCAGACGTTATATTACAGTAGAGTAATATTATAGAGGTGTGTAAATTAATGAAAGCAATGTCCAATGGAGTAATCTGCTCTGGCCCTTTCCCAATGTGGCGTGGTGATATAACTTACAGCATGTTATGGTCACTGAACTGCTGGATGTCCAAGTGGTGCTCAGAAAAAAATGTAGGCTTCATAGAAAATTGGAATTATCCATCCCACTCGGGAAGGTGCTTCTCTTATATCTTGCAACATAGGACATAGTCTTAAAACAGGGCTAGTTAAACCATGACAAGACAAAGCCAAGTCCAGAGAGAAGGCTAATATAGCTATCACACAAACCTCAGCAAAAACTTTTTTGGGGTTTTGTTTACAAAAATATCTTGTGAAACTGGAAAAAATAAGTCTCTGTACCCTATCCCATTATTTATCATTTACAGACCCCTAGGGCCATATTTAGAATTCCTACATGAGTTTGCAGATTTTATCTCCAACCTAGCTCTAATTGTAGGAGATTTTAATATGCACTTCGACAATCCAGAAGACCCCCTAAGAACAGCATTGGTGTCTATTCTTGGCACTGTGGGGGTAAACCAGAATGTAATAGAACCCACTCGTAAAGGCGGTCAAACACTTGATTTAATAATAACAATAGAATTAAATATATACCTATATACAATATATACACATATATACAATATAGTAACACTCCCACTTATTTCAGACCATTATCTTATCTTATTTAAAACTACTGTGAACCAAAATAATTGCATAGACATAGAAACATAGACACCATCGGGTTGTAGTTGTGATGACTACATTTTTTCAGTGATAAAGTCGAAAACATAAGGCACAAAATCAATACTGTTAATCTTAACCTGAGTAATATAAGTAAATTAGATGTCAATATATTTAACTTTGACCAGAGATTATTCTACTTTAATCCTGTCCAAGAGACAAAGGTAATTTCACTAGTTTCATCATCAAAATCTACAACATTTATATTAGATCCCATACCCACAACTTTACACAAAAATGTACTACCAGAAATAATCAAACATCTCATAAAAATGATAATGTTTTCTCTCAGTAATGGCTATGTCCCTAAATCATTTAAATTAGCAGTTATCAAACCTATAATTAAAAAACATAACCTTGACCCCTGCCAGCTTATAGACCAAATTATAGACCAATATCTAACCTCCCCTTCCTATGAATGAGCGTATAAAAGGTTGTAGCACAGCAGTACCTGAATAAAAATAAAATATTTGAAAATTGTCAGTCAGGATTTAGGCCCCATCATAGCACAGACTGGTTAAAATTGTGAATGATCTGCTACAGAGCCCGAAAATATAAACATACCACCCTGTCTTATCCACTTTACAATGGCTACTGGTCAATTTATATATTTACTATAAAATATGTTTGCTCTCTTATAAAGCAGTAAACAATCTTGTGCCACAGTACCTTAAATTTTAGTCTTTATAATCCACCACGCCCACTTCGATTAAAAGGGGTAGCCTACTTGCAGATACCTTGTACATACAGCAAGATCAACTGAACTGCCATCGATAATGACTGTTCTAGGCCTTTCTGAAGCTTTTGATTGGGTCAAGTGCATCATACTTTAGATCATTCGTTTTTGGAGTTGGTTTCTCTGGCTAGGCATGGGAGAGGCTGAAGTCCTACCTGGAGGGCATCGTTTCATAAATGATAGTTATTAGGTTGGGAGGGGGTAGTTACTTTTTCACATGACTGAAACAAGTTGTGAATCTTTATCTTTGAAAAATAAATAATCTTGTATTTTGTATTTACTCATGTTCTTTTTATTTTCTATTTAAATGATCTGTTTAGCTGAACACTGAAATGTGACAAATTATATATTTAATATATATATATATAATTTGTTTTTCATAAATAAATTAAACACTGTAATCATGGGGAAATTGATGTGGTAGAAGCAGCAAAACATACTCCAATAACAGGGTGACCTCTGTGCCTACTGCGCATGTGCTGTAATATTAATATTATACTAATAATGAAATATCTTCGCTAATATGTTTAAATGAATGAAAAGCTGAATAATTACCACTAGTGTCCTCTGCATAGCCAGGATTCTGTTGTCTCTGTTTCAGTGAAAGGAGCGAGTAGGATGTGCATGCTTTGGTACTGCAAAAATTTCAATAAACACACAACAGTTACATCTATGCAGTACATCCAAATTACAACAGGTGCAAAAGGTAGTTGCACATAGTAGCTCCCACTGTTCTGAATGCGCCTGCAGTACCTGGGGCCATGCAGAGTAAAGACACCACAGCTCCCACCCATTTTCAGCCTCTGAACAAATGATTACTACTGGTTTGGTAATTACATGCACCCAGTTCGCTAATCAATAGTCATCATTTAAGCACCACTTAGAACATTGCATTTACTATAGTATTACATTGCTGTGTTGTTACCAAGACACTGTTGCCATTGCTACTTTGATTACCCGGTATTTGATATTGTTTCTGTTCCCAGTTCCTGTTTATTTGTCTAGCTTTATGCTACCAAGTCTGTGCGCAGCATGGATTCTGCCTGTTTGTCTAATAATTATTGTATTTTAGGATATGGATTTGTTTGCATTTATCTCTTCTATGGATTAATCTTTACATCCACAAATTTACTTCTTCAGACACTACTCAATCGGCAATACTGTGCATAGAAGAAGATTTTTTACTGTGAGTTGTTTGATTTAAAAAAATAACATCTTGTAAAAGGCCCAAATCTGGAGCTGAATTGCATAAAAGATGAGAATTAGGTAAAATGGAAAATTCAATATCTCAGAAAATTTTAATATCGAAGACTCTTGGCCATTAAATGGTCCCGCAATCTAGTTCTATAGGCTCCGCAAATCATAGGGAACACTGCTGACTTAACAGTTTTCTAAAAGATCACTTACACCTTGCACAAGCAGGGCAAGACACAAAAGGTCATTGTTAAATAGACTGGCTGTTCACAGAGCCATTTAATACAGAGGCAAAGAGAAGAAAAAGATGTAGTAGAAAAAAGTGTACAAGCAATAGGGATAACAGCACCATGGAGAGGATTGTGAAACAAAACCCATTCAAAAATGTGGGGGAGATTCACAAAGACTGGACTGCCGCTGGAGTCAGTGCTTCAAGAATCACAGACATATGCAAGACATGAGTTTCAGCTGTTGCATTCCTTGTGTCAAGCCACTCTTAAACAAAATACAGCATCAGAAGTGTATAATGACAAAAGGGACTAGACTGCTGCTGAGTAGTCCAAAGTTAACTTCTCTGATAAAAGTTAATTTTGCATTTCCATTGAAAATCAAGGTCCCAGAGTCTGGAAGAGGAGAGAAGAGGCACATAATCCATGTCACTTGAGGTCTAGTTAAAATTTTACACATGGTTTGAGGAGCAATGTCATCTACTGATGATGGTCCATTGTTTTTTCTGAGGTCCAAGATCAAGCCAGCTACCAGGAATTTTTAGCACACCTCATGCTTTCTGCTGCTGACCACCTTTTGGAAGATGCTAATTTAATTTTCCGACAGGTACCTGCACACAGTGCCAAAGCTACAAGTTCCTGGTCTAAAGACCATGGTATCCCTGTTCTTAACTGACCAGCAAACACACCTGACCTTAATACTATAGAAAATCTATGGGGTATTGTGAAGAGAAAGATGCGACATGCCAAACCCAACAATGCAGTACAGCTGAAGGCCACTGTTGGCAGAACCTTGGCTCTTATAACATCTGAGCAGTGCCACAGACTGATTGACTCCATGCCACGCCGCATTCGGGCAAAATGAGCCCCAACTTAGTACTGAGTGCTGTATATGCTGATACTTTTAATGTTTATATTTTTCAGCTGACAAGCATTTCTAAAATCTAAAGTAATATTCTACTTTTCTGAAATAATGAATTTGGGTTTTTTATTAGTTGTCAGAAGTCAATCCTCAAATCAAAAGAAATAAACCCTTGAAATATATAAAATATGGAGAATGCAGGCAAAAAGGTTCACTGTATACTGTAGTATATTAGCACACACTGAAAAACACACTAGACAAGAGAGAGACTTACACAGAGGCAGATTCCTCCTGGGGGCGGTAATACCGGCTACAGTTGTCATTAACAGTGCCCGTCACCAACGAGTCCACTGAGGGGGACGAGCTTAAGAAGCTACGCTTTGGGAAGTTTGAAACAGTCATGTGGGTTCGAGAGCTCTTTGCCTGTGCCAAGGATCTCACTGCAACACAGAATAATTGGATGTGTAATCAAATCTATAAGCCAAACAGTTCTCTCAAAAAAGTGGAGAAGTTAGTTGTTCTGTAGAATTATTCAATCTCAAAAATCTGAATCTTCTTTCATTTATCTTTCGAGATTATTTGCTGTCTACCCAGAAATATACATGCAACAACAGAGATTCACTGATCTCAAATTTATGAACTAAAGTAATTAACGACAAAAGTTCACAAAATGTTTGAGAGCATCAATATCACTCTGCAAGTTGTAATACAAAATGTATAGAAGTGAATGAAATTATCTAAAATAATCATTCTGTAATGGCCATGTCATGTCATCGGCTGCACAGGTTTGCTCTGCGGGGTAGGTATAAGCTGACTAAGCTTCCCAATCTTGTGTCAGCTGTAAGAACAATTTAGCGAAGCCAATTAGCCTACCTCATTTTTGTAGACTCTGGGAAGAAACTGAAGCACTGACAGGAAACCTACATGGATGCAGGCAGAGCATGCAAACTCTACATTGAAAGGACCCCGGGTGTCCCCAGGGAATAAAACCTGGGAGCTACCGATGCTATACACTGCTGTCATGAAAGTGAAAGTGATACATTCTGCCACTATGTTTTGCACACAGCGGAATTGGTCCTCTGCATTTAACCCATCCG
>JAOUQV010000018.1:781354-798276 GCA_028565295.1 Aspidoras spilotus | reverse complement strand
AAAAGATGCAAACAATTGCAACTCATTAGGTCAATTGGTAATAGGTCATTACCATGACTGGGTATAAAAAGAGCATCAATCCCCCTAATTCTGTGCCGACAAATAGTGGAGTGATATCAGAAAGGAGTTTGACAGTGTAAAATTGCATATAGTTTAAGGATATCATAATCTACAGTGCATAATATCATCAAAAGATTCAAAGAGGAAGAGTCTCTGTCCGTAAGGGTCAAGGCAGGAAAACTATACTGTGTGCTCATGATCTTCGGGCACTTAAGACTGCACTGCATCAAATACAGGCATGCTTCTGTCACAAAATGGGTTTAGCAATGTTTTCAGAAAACATTATGTGTGAACACAATTCACCGTGCCATCCGCCGTTGCCAGCTAAAACTATATAGTTCAAAGAAGAAGCCGTATCTAAACAAGATCCAGAAGCGCAGACTTCATCCCTGGACCAAGCTTCATTTAAAATGGTCTGTGGTAAAGTGGAAAATTGTTCTGTGGTCAGAAGAATCAAAATTTGAAGTTCTTTATGGAAATCAGGGATGCCGTGTTATTCGGACTAAAGAGGAGATTGACGACCCAAGTTGTTATGGGGTTGCATTAGTACATCTGGAAGGACACCATCAATGCTAAAATGTATATCCGGGTTCTAAAGAAACATTTTCTCCCATCCAGACAACATCTCTTTAAGGAAAGACCTTGCATTTTCCAACATGACAATGCCAAACCACATACTGCATTAATTACAGCATCATGGCTGCATAGAAAAAGGGTCCAGGTACTGAAATGGCTAGATCTTTCACCCATAGAAAACATTTGGCGCATCATATGACGAGATATGACGAAAAAGACCGAAGACAGTTGAGCATATAAAATCTTGCATTAGACAAAATTGGGTTACATTCCTATCCCTCAGCTTGAGAAACTTGTCCCATCAGTTCCTAGACGTTTACAGACTGTTCTAAAAGGGCATGTCTCACAGTGGTAAACATGGCCTTGTCCCAACTTTTTTTTGAGATGTGTCGTCTCAAAATTTAAAATCAACAAATTCCTCTTTAAATAAAACAATTTTTCGGTTTAAACATTTAATATATTATCTATGTTCCATTCTGAAAAAAAATTAAAACTTCCATATCCATGCATTCCGTTTTTATTTTTTTGGACAAAGTATATATATATTTCTTTCTGATTGTAAAGCAAACCAGGGTATTGTAAAAGGTACTATAAAGTATGGCTTATTATTATTATAATTACAGCTTCTTCTGTCTCCTATAGGCCAGCAAGTGTGATTTCATACCTCACATGAGTATCCACCCAGGTAATCAGTGCAGGTTGCACCGTTGTGGCAAGGGTTTGGGACACACTCATCCACCTGCTCCTGACAGTAGCTGCCCATGTAGCCTGCCTGGCACCGGCAGAGATGTGTGCTGCCTGCATCTACACACTGGCCTCCGTTACGGCACAAAGCTGTCACAGATACACCTGTAGAGAAAAGATGAATAGGCAGAAAGAGAAAGAACAGGAGATAGTAAGAGTTTTCATAACAGACAATCTTAGTATTGTATTAGCCAACACAGGTCTTTAAAGTACATACACTCATGGGTGTCTTTGTGTGTTACCTTGCTGCTGAGCGGCGACCTCACAGCTGACGCTGGGCACATCGCAGTAGATACCTGTCCAACCACTGGCACACTGACATGTGAAAGAAGAACCCTGCTGCCAACATGAGCCTCCATTTTTACAGGGAGACAAATCACACCAGCGTACCAGGCTCTGGAAAACCAAACAAACAGAGACTTATATAAACAAAGGTGTACAAACCCGATTCCAAAGTTGGGACAAAGTACAAACCGTAAATAAAGACGGAATGCAATTATTTACAAATCTCAAAAACTGATACTGTATTCACAATAGAACATAGACAACATCTATCAAATGTCAAAAAAGAGTATAAGTACAAGGGTTGCATTAGATCGTGTGGCATGGGCAGCTTACGCGTCTGGAGGGACAACATCAATGTTAAAAGGTATATCTAGGTTCTAGAGCAACATTATGGTCCATCCAGACGAAGTCTCTTTCAGGGAAGACCTTGCATTTTCCAACATGACAATGCCAAACAACATACTGCATCAATTACAGCATCATAACTGAGTAGAAAAGGGGCCGGGTACTGAACTTTCGCCAATAGAAAACAATTGCCGTATCATAAAACGGAAGATACGACAAAAATACCTAAGACAGTTGAGCAATTAGAATCCTACATTCCTATCCCTCAACTTGAGCAACTTGTCTCCTCAGCCTCCAGATGTTTATAAACTGTTGTAAAGAGTAAAGGGGATGCCTCACAATGATAAACATGGCCTTGTCCCAACTTTTTAAAATGTGTTCTTGTCACGAAATTTAAACATCACCTAATTTTTCTATTTGAATGACACATTTAGTCAGTTTAAACATTTGATATGTCATCTATGTTCTATTCGGAATAAAATAAAGAATTTACAATTTGATTTTTAATATTATACTAAACATATTTAACTATTATTACTATTAAATGTTTCATGGTGACTTTATAAATAAAGTTAATAAACAATAAGCCTCTTGAGCACATGTGTACATTTGACTGTACCTGGCAGTTGTTTCCCATGTAGCCATGTTGGCAGGTACACTTGTAGGTGCCGTACCCATCCTGGCATATGCCACCATTTAGGCATGGGCCTGAGTCACACTCGTTTACATCATGCTGGCAGTAGCTGCCCGTGAACCCGGGCAAACATGCACATGTGAATGAGTTAATCCCATCCACACATGTACCACCATTGAAGCAGGAGCTGCACACACAAACACAGTGTTAGATTAAAGTTTTAATGTAGGAAAAACTAATATTGATTATTTATATTTACACACACAGTATATTTGCGCATATTACCTGTCAGTGCAGTCAGGTGTGTTGATCTCACAGTTGATGCCACTGAATCCGGCTGGGCAGCTGCATGTATAGCTGTTCACACAGTCTGTGCAGTTGCCTCCATTGCGGCAGGGAGCGCTCACGCACTCGTCAATGTCCTCAGTGCAACGCTCACCACGGAACCCGGCCACACACACACATGTGAAGCCGTTCACACGGTCCACACACACACCGCCATTGCTGCAAGGGTCTAAGAAATAAAGAGATTTATTCAGACACTATTTCATACCCATATTGAGTGTGAATTATGTACGTACTACAGTCGAAGTGTATTTGTAAATCTTACTAGGAGTGCAGTCATCGATGTCAGTCTCACACAGGTCTCCTGTAAATCCTGGGTTACATCGGCATTGGAAGCCACCCATCATGTTCATACACACTCCGCCATTACGGCACGGGGACTTCACACACTCATTGATGTCCACCTCACAGGTCTGACCTGCAGAAATGGATTTAAGATAATGATTTTAGGGACTATAAAGATATATAGTATAACAACAACACTTTATACAGATATAGAAGTTCTTTGATTCACGTAAACACACATACTGCACATGCATGCTTACCTTGCCAGCCAGTTGGGCAGGCACAAGAAAAGCTCCGGTAGTCATCAGACTCTTGACACACTCCTCTGTTCTTACATGGGCGGGCCGAGCAGGGAGCTAACACACTCTCACACAGCTCGCCTAGACAACACAAAGAAATCATTTAAACACACATATACTGTATATATACTCACCGGCTCCTTTATTAGTTACACCTTGCAAGTAAAATTGTGGACGCCTCATTTTGCCTTCAGAACTGCCATATTTCTTTCTGCATTCTTTGGTTGTAACGAGTGGTTATTTGGTTATATGAATTTCCATTAACTCTAACCAGTCTGTCCATTCTCCCCTGTCCTCTCGCATCAACAAGGCATTTTTGTCCACACAACTGCCGCACACTGGATATTTTCTCTTTTTCGGACTATTCTCTGTAAACCCAATAGATGGTTGTGAGTGATATAGCTCGTCTGGCACCAACAAACATGCCATGTTCAAAGTCACTTAAGTCAACTTTCTACCCAATTCTAATTGCACTTCAGCAAGTTGATTGACCACCTCTGCGTGCCTAAATGCGTTGAGTTTCGGCCATACAATTGGCTGATTAGATATTTGTGTTAACAAGAGATTGAACAGGTGTACCTATTAAAGTGGCCAGTAAGTGTAAATTATATGAAACCCAGAAATTCGCATGCACTAACTCTCTCACACATACACATTGTTAGGCAAACTATTATTTCCTTGACAATTTCCAGGCAAACAATTTACTGGTCAGTAATTTCCTGCAATTCTGATCCCCCCTTAAACAGGAAATAGGAAGTAGAAATGCAGGAAGTGGACCAAAATTCCCACTCTGATAAAAGCCACAAAAGCATGTTCAGGCAAAAACAAACACTAAAAAAATACCAAACAATGCCATGAGAAGCAGCTTGAAGGATGTCTGTGTATTTGTGTTTGCATTTGAGAAAGGAAGTGCTGTGTGTGTGTGTGCTGTGTACCTGTATATGGCAGCAAGCAGTTGCATTTATATCCAGCTACATCATCTATACAGGTACCCTGGTTCAGACAGGGGTTGGATGCACACTCATTGATGTTAGTCTGACAATTAGGACCTGCAACAGATATTAAAGTTTAAAAAAAACATCTACATATAGAAACAAACAAACAGGGTATTCAGAAATAAGCACCCATGCACACCTGTGAATCCTGCTTTGCAGTTGCAGATGTAGCCATTGGTCATGTCTCGGCATGTTCCACCATTGACACAAGGGTTGGATAAACACTCGTTCAAATTCAGGTCACAGTTACGGCCGGTCCAGCCTGGTTCACACTCACACACGTAACTGTAGATGAAAAAAAGGCACAGTTTATGAGCAAAAGTCTGTCACTATGCAATGTGTACCATAAAGTAACTTACATAACTAGAGAGAGAGACACATACACATTGGCCTTGTGCTGACAGTTGCCATGGATGCAGGGGTTGCTAGCACACTCGTCACGCTGTGAGAGGCAGGTGGAGTCGTGAAAGCCATCAGGGCAAAGGCAAGTGAACGAGTTCACTCCGTCCACACAGGTGCCACCGTTGCGACATGGGTTCGGCAAACAGTCATCAATGTTAATCTTACATGTTGCTCCTGAAATAAAGACAAACACAGTCAATGGTATTATATTATACTTAAAAGAAATGTAATTCATTTTTAATCTTATGCTTTATTTTGTTTTTTCTCTTCCTCTTAAATATTCTGGCGAAAAAATTGCGTCTTAGCAGCATACTCCCTTTGCAAAGCCAAGCTAATGACAAATAATAATTATAATAGCACTACAAACCCAATTACAAAAAAGTTAGGACAAAGTACAAACTGTAAACGGAATTCAATCATTTACAAATCAAACACTGATTGAATTTACAATATAACATATAGAATGTCGAAATATTAATATTTCATGCCAAATATTGGCTCATTTAACATTTCGTGACAGCAACACATCTGAAAAAAGTTATAAAAAGGCAATACGAGGCTGGAAAACAAATGCAACTCAATAGATCAGGAATATTTCCAGAGAACATTATCTGTGAACACAATTTAACATGCTATCCACTATTGCCAGCTAAAACTATATAACTTTATAAAAGCTGTACCTAAACAAGATCCAGAAGCGAAGATGCATTCTCTGGGCCAAGATTCATTTAAAATAGACTGTGGCAAAGTGGAAATCAAAGTGAATAAAAATTTGAAGTTCTTTATGGAAATCAGGGACGTGGACTAAAGAGGAGATGGACGACCCAAGTTGTTATCAGCGCTCAGCTCAGAAACCTGCATCTCTAATGGTATGGGGGTTGCATTAGTGCGTGCGGCATAGGCACCTAACACATCTAGAAGGACAACATCAATGCTGAAAGGTATATCTACGTCCTAAAGCAACATATGCTCCCATCCAGATGTGTCTCTTTCAGGAAAGACCTTGCATTTTCTAACATGACAATGCCAAACCACATACTACATCAATTACAGCATCATACAGGCATGCTATGTTAATATGTGTCTTTAAAGTTGCCCTTAGTATGTGAGTGTGCGTATAACAGTGTGCGTGTGTGCCCTACAATGGATAGGTGCACTGCCTAGGGTTGTTTCTGCCATTGCGCTCAGACTTGCCAAGTAAGCACTGTGTGGATTAAGTAGAAGAAAATGAATAAATAAATTAATATTATACCTGAAGAGGCAAATAAAGCCTGGACCAATGATTTTAATTTGTTTAAAGTATTTTTCTTCATATGCATTTAACAATATTATTCATAAAATGTATGCTTTAAGGAAAACTTATTATATGACTTGATGTTTTTAACCATTCAGTACTTATCTGCAACAGGTTTAGGATAAAATAATTTGGGGGTTTGTGTGTGTGTGAGCTCTAAGGACGCAGAACAGCTGGGGAAGGACGGACCATGTGAATGACAGGCTTTGTGAATGACAAAGGAAAAACCTCCCCCTCTCTTCCTTTCTTTCGTCTTTCTCTCACACACTCTTCGATGGGGGAGGTAGTGCCCTGTAGAGGGATGTTTATAAACACAAAGGAAGCAGCCATATTTCACACATGATAGGGTCACAATTACACACCAACTCTGCGGACAGACAGTGTCACCTAACCGCCCTGCTTCTGCTAACAATGGCTCTTTATTCCCACCCATCTCACACACACACAAACACACACTGCTATTCCTCTTTCAAATGTGTGTGGGGGGTGCTGGATAAGATACAACATACAGGGACAGGTGAGAGCTTAAAAGGACATCACTGCAAAGCACACAGGTGTGTGTCTGTGTCCCAGTTAGAAAAGGGCGTCTCTGTCCTCAAAAGATATCTGACACCAAAGCAGAGCCACTCGCTCACCACCTGTTGCACACTCACATGCACGCGCACAAAGATCCTTACCTGTGTATCCAGGCTCACATTGGCACTCATAGCTGTTGATCTTGTCGATGCATTTGCCAAAGTCACATGGGTTACTTTTGCAGTCATCCACATTGATCTCACAGTTTCGACCTGCGCATGCAACATGATTAAGAGGATATACTGACCACTCTCTGTGTCTGTATTTAATTGTGTATGCATGTTAAATTAAATACCTGTGGTTCCTTTGGGGCAGTTACATGTGTACAAATTCTCCCGGTCTAGGCAAGTACCCCCATTACGACAGGGCTGACTCAAACACTCGTTGATGTTGATCTCACACAGGCGGCCAGCATATCCGGGCCGACACGCACACGTGAATGAAGCCACTCCATCCTTACACACGCCATAGTGGCAGGGGTTTGAGGCACACTCATTTATTTCGATCTCACACATAGAGCCAGTGAAACCTGTAGACAGAATAAAAATAAAAGATGTTTAGTTGTATTTAATATGCTTTGTTGATTAATGCATATATGCAGTTGGGCTTACGTACCTTCTTTGCACTCGCATGTGTATTTGTTTGGCCCGTCAGTGCACATGGCGCCGTTCTGGCACGGTGTGCTTGCACACTCATCTACGTCCACTTGGCACAGGTTACCAGAGTATCCTGAGAAATAAAATTTGTTATTAATCTCCTCATTTTTTCTGTGCTCAAGTTTATGTTTGTCTCCTCCTATTCAGCCTCCTGAACACTAATGATCTGAAGAAAACCCAGTGCACAAAAAAGCATGACTACTACTTTAGATAACAAATTCAGAAGCAGTTACCTTTAGGACACTCGCAGTGGAAAGTGTTGATCTTGTCAATGCATTTGCCATTGTTGAGACAAGGCTGGGAGCCGCAGTCATCTGTATTGATTTGGCAGAACACACCCTCATACCCTACACACAAGTTTTCATAGTTAGAAAATGCAAAATGTTGAACAGATATCTTATGGAACAAAAATCTTACGTATCAAGCACTTGGATCCAATACACACCTGGCATACAAATGCAATGAAAACCACCAATCTGATCAAGGCAGGTTGCATCGTTTTGGCATGGGTTCGATTTGCACTCATTCACGTCCATTTCACAGCGTGGCCCCTCATATCCTTGGAGGCACTTGCATTGGAATGAGCCCTTGGTGTTCAGACACCGGCCGCCATGCTCACATGGATTGGCCCCTGAAACAACACATCAAACATACTTGTACATATAATCTTTAAACAAATATATATAATTTTTCGATGCTTCTGGCAAAATTTAGTAAATGAGATTTATCTACACTTCATTATCTAATAAACATTAGTATGATTTTGTAATTACCAAGGGAGCACTCGTCAATGTCCTGGTTGCAGGCAGATCCGGTGTATCCAGGAGGGCATGTGCAAATGGCCATGCCATTAACGGGGTTGGTGTCACAGTTGGAGCCTTTCTGACATGGGTTACTGATGCATGCGTCATCCAGGTGACACAGTAGACCTGCAAATAAAAATTAATAAATAAAAAAATAAATAAAAACAAGAAAATTGTATATTTTATGAACAATAGAACTGTGTAGAGTGTTTGCAGCTGCATCTAATGCATAATCACAAACAACATACACACATACACACTCACCAGTGCGCCCGTGTGGACACTCGCAGTAGAATGATGCGACCCGGTCGTGGCATGTAGCTCCATGGTAGCAGGCTGCACTGGCGCAGTCATCAATGTTCTCGCTACAGTCATCACCTGTCCAGCCGTTTACACACACGCAGTGGAAACCGCCCACTGTATTGTGGCATGTGCCACCATTTTGGCAGGCATTTGGGGACAGCTCACACTCGTCCACATCTTCTGTGCAATACTGACCTATGGAAGAGTGTCCATTTACATTTACATTTTCACTATGAGCAAATGCCCTTGTTCAGAACAACTTACAAAAAAACTTTAAGACATATCCGTAAACATTATCTATTCTAAATAATCGGGAAACCAAACAAGAATATCCTCAAGAAACTGTTGTGTAATTGTGCATGTGGGTTTTTTGCTAAGTAAATTTGAGTAGGAAAAATTAGTTTCGTTGAGGTAAGTGCAAATGAAGTGGGTTTTCAAACAGCAATTGAAGATAGCTACAGACTCAAACATTTAAGAGCGATGATATTTCACGACTGGATTTGTTACATATTTGGCATTCTATCACAGTTCCATGCTGGAATTTACTGAGCTCCTGAGAGCGACCCATTCTTTCACAAATGTTTATAAAAACGGTCTGTATGCCTAGGTGCTTGATTTTATATACCTGTGGAGATGGAAGTAATTGGAACAACTGATTTAGATCATTTGGATTGGTGAGCAAATACATTTGGCAATATAGTGTATATAATGATACATACAATACTGCAATTAATGTTATGATTCATAAGATGCACTATAAAACATCATTTTAGTGTCTACATACAAAATAAAAAAGGAGAACCATGCAATATGTATTGTAATCTATTTCAATATTGTGTCAAGTGTTTTACCTGTCCAGTGTTTGTCACAGTGGCAGTTGTAAGTGTTCACACCATCCATACACCTGCCTCCATTCTCACATGCATGCTGAACACAGTCATCAATGTTATGTGCACAGCCTTGTCCAGTAAATCCTAAATATAAGGAAAAAACAGTGAATGAATAATTAATGAGTGTGTAAACTCATACAAAATTAATGTGTGTGTGTCTAACTTCAGCAATCAAGATGAGATATTGTAGTTAATCATAAACTTACGGTCTAAAAGAGACGCGTTGTACATCAAAGCAAACCACTGCTTTTTATACCTTAACCACCCACACACTAGCACAATTACACAATTATATACACATCCTGTCACACTCATTTAGCTTGCTCTGTGCACTTTTTCCTTTATACACCCACACCCACTTTACCTGGCAGACAGGTGCAGCTGTATCCAGTTTCACTTGTCTGGGTGCACGTGCCCCCGTTAGCACAGGGAGAAGGCTGGCAGGGCTGGAATGGGCGCTCACAGTGTGTGCCGGCGTACTCGGCTGGGCAGCGGCAGCGATATGAGCCTACTTCGTTTATACACACCCCGCCATTCTGGCAAGGTGAGGGAGTCACGGCACACTCGTTCACGTCCATGCGGCATGTGGGCCCATGAAAGCTGGGAGGGCATGTGCAGATAAAGTAAGAGTCAAACGCTGAACACCGGCCACCGTTTGCACAGGGGTTTGACGCACATGGGTCCGCCTGTTGGCATGTCTTACCTGCACAGCAAACAGTTTTATGGTACAAATGTAGGGATCTTACATGCTTTGATATAGAATATATAAAAGCCATGTCTGAAAAATAGTTTATAATCAGAATTCAGACATGTTTGTCTGTACATACCTGTCCAACCAGGTGGGCAGCGGCAGCTGTAGGTACTGAGTGTAAGGAGTGAACATGATCCTCCGTTTCGGCATGGTGAGCTCATGCAGGCATGATTGACAGGTGTCAGACACAGAGGCCCGCTGAAACCCAGTGTACAGTCACATGTAAACTCCACATCATTGCCCTGCGTGCGTGGGCGACACACACCATTGTTCCGGCATGGAGATGGACTGCATGGGTTTGGAAACTGACACTGGGCACCCACATAGTCGGCAAGACAGCTGAGATATGAACAAAATAAAACACAAAATCCATGATTTATACAACTAATAGTGGAAAATAACGGGACAATTATTTTTGCCAAGATTAATAAACAGACAGACAAAACCTAGGTCTTCAGACAAACAAAACCTCAGACTGCATTTGATGCTATTTTATTTGCTTATTAACCAACAATAAACATGACTTACTACATCTACATCTTTACTGGTTAGATCCTTACCCCTAATGTCTCAGCAAGAATGTTCTCAGGGATTTGTGCGAGTGTGCGTAAGTGTGTGCGTCTGTCTGGCAGGTGTGCGCATTGATGAGTGCAGTTGTGAGCCCAGCCCCTCCTTGCTCTTCGCTGGTCCCCTGAACCCTGTTGCTATGGCAAGTGGCGTGAGGTCACTTGAGCTGATCCCCAGAGAGAGCACATACCTACTGTCATCCCTCCATCAAGCAACCAATCTAACTCTCTCCCGCCACTCTATCTTTTTTAACTACTTAAATTAAAACTACACACATATATACATGTGTCTATGTCAGCTGTCCTCGCTCCAACACTCCCAGCCTTTCATATCTTTAGTTCTGTCTGTAAAAGTTTTGATTGTGTGCTTAAGTGCTGTTGAATGCCTGTAATTTTTTATTCTGTAAAATGTACCTACTGTAAGGTTTGGGCAATATAACTGTTGATATTGTAATGCCGATAAAGCTTGTTAAACTGTAAAACTGTTTTTACAACACCGTTAGGTCAAAAAATGAGTATTTTAACTCTTTTATTTGGATAAACACTCTTTGTTTATGATGCACTGCAGCAGAAGGCATCTAAAGCTTGCTGTGGCAACATGTGTGTGTGTGTGTGTTCATTTGAACAGATGCAGTGGTGACCTATGACCACATTTGTGACTCCGGGCTACAGCCTTCACAGGGGGCTGGTCTGCCATCTGCTACTGATTGCCCTCAATGTGTGTGTGTATGTTCACACCTCCTGCATCCTGCTGCAATAAGTGAAACCAAACAAGAAACTTTCGTTTTTTTTTTATCTAGTTTGTCCCCTGTGCTTTCTATGGCAGATTACACATGTTTGCATAAACTCACACAAGGTTCCTTCGCACAAAGCAGCCCAGACATGCAAATGACTAACACCTCATACACACATGTCTCCAGAGCTAATTAAAATCATAGAGATTTGAGGTTTGCTTATAAATTTACCACATACCTTAGGAGATTTGTTTTTCCAAAATCAATTTCCAACTATCATGACAGAAAATCACCTGCACATACAGCTCAGTTGTTTGATTCTCTACAACTCTCTATTAAATAACATCACACAGTGCAAGCTGATACTACTGCTTTTAGAAACTGGAGTTTTTCATTGAACAGTGAAAATATATATATAGAATATTCGTGTGCATGTGGAGACATAATGCTGAATTAAAAGGGCGGTTCTTTCTCTATTCACATTTAATCAGATACCACATGCTCTCAAATACAATGAATAAACAAAACCAAATTAATTTAAGGTCAATGCAGGGAGAGTGAAGACTTATATTACATGATGCTGTTCGAGGTGAAGGGAAGCTTGTCTTACCACTAAGGAACAAGGATGCTGAGTCAGGGAATTTTATTGTTTTGTACATATCCATGGTAACATAGTGTCAACATTTCCTTACAGTTTAGGGGAACATGCAATTGATAATTTCCTTGGCCAACTTGTTTGGAAATGTGCTAATCTCTGTCATGCCCACGTACACACCAATGCTGATAAGATCAGGTAACACACAACACCCTTTTGTGCTTGCACTAAATGGAATTAATCAGTGCAGTGGATCTTTCATGGTGGGTCTGAATGATAAAATACGAAAAAATATACATTATGTTCGCTTGTAATAACACCGACCATATATAGCTAACGCGATACGCCAGCAGTGGGCGCAAAAACTGCGAATAAGCAAGGCAGCTGTCCTTCAGCACTCTCAAAAGAAAATAAACCAACTTAAGAGCTTTTGTTCAATTTCCTAAACACACTCATAACAAATACAACATTCAGCAGAAAAGTCAAAACAATGACACCATGCAGGAAAGAAGTCACTAAATATTTTTAGAAGAAAAGAATACAAATATATCTTTATGTTTCCTGTTTTCCTGTGTGCCTATTGTAGTGAAGTTTACTAGACTGGATCAGTACAAGAAGCATTCATTCTTTCTCAGAGACAGAAAGAACAAGTGTGAGACTGTTACTTGTCTGTTTATTTGAATATTGTTTATTATGGTTTGTAACTTCTACGTCAATAATGTGTCTTCAATATTTACACCAATAATAAAGCTTTTGAACTGAGAGACAGAGATGTGTAGGACGAATGGAGAAACTCATGTGGGATGTGGCCAAAAGGCTCTCACACTTGTTTGCTTTCAAATCCTTAACCCCCACTCTTCCCCAATCTGACCCCCTCCACACACACACACTCTGAATGGTGTCCTGTTCTGGGGCAGATGGCCGTGGAGTTAATGAGATTGGATGAAACTAAACATAGCAGTATAGTAAAAGAGAGAGATAAAGAAATACAAACAAACTACATTCGGTATAAATGTATGTAAGAGAGAAAATGGAAAGTGTGAGGCTGAAAAGTGTAGACAGAAAATGAGTGTGCTAAAAATTTGTGAATAAACGTTTTATATTTTCCTAGGAAAAGTGTGTGTATATCCTGCAAATATCATTTACATTTACATTTGTAGTATTTAGACTAGACAGGAGGGGGGCGGGTTTGAATGGGAAAAAACTGATTTAGTTAATTGCAGAATAAGTCTATCATTATATAAATAAATATAAAATATTTTAAGACCCCAGAAATTTTATGTAAGTGGCTGCTTGCTCTGTCTGTGCCATTGTGTTTGTGTGCATGTGTGTGTGTGCGTGTCTGGGTTAAGGACAATAGAGAGAGAGAAGGCCAGCTGTCGGATTGAATTAGCTGAATAGGCTTCATGAGTAACGGACCACTGAGCCTCTGGGAGAATGTCTATGGGCGCGTGCTCGCTCACACGCACACGTGCGCGTGCACATATGCTCAATATGGAGTCTCATTCAAATTGAACATTTATCACAGGTGCAGTGTGTCTTGGCTTACTTGATCTCTTACAACATAACCCCTTTCGTTCACACCCCTTAGTCTGTTTTTAATTCATGCATATTACGTGTTGTGACTCACCTGCAGCCTGGTTTTCCATTGGCTGTGAGCTCACAAGTTCCTCCATTCTGACATGGCTCAAAACACCTGAAGCCTACAAACATTGACAAAAAGGCAACTTAGGCATATTTTCAGAAGCTCACACACACAACAATCAAGCATCCATGTACTGTAAAGAGAAAGGGCATTTTTTGTTTTTCAAGTCTTTCATAGCAGGTCAGTCTGTTGTTTCATCTTCTGAATGATTCCCTGATAGATTAGACTGTATTTAATTAACCGTAACAGCTCTGTGTGTTAATTTCACAGAATTTTCACAGGCCACACATTCATTTTAAAACACCCAACTAGCATTCTGACTGCTTCTCATTTCATTGCTGACTGTGCTGAGCATTTTTCTGGGCGAAGCACACTTAAGTGCTTAAATTGATTACATTAAATTGATTGCATATAAATCTTACAAATATGCCCAGATGATCCAGATCTGTTAAGGTTAAGGTACCAAAAACTACAAACTGGCGAAAGATGCAAATAGAGAGTGGATATGAATTCAACTATAAGTTACTAAAAATGAATGTTAGTCCTATGAATGGACAACGGATTACTTTTGAATAGTCTGACTCCTTCGGGAAGCCTCTGAATATTCATGATAGATCTATAAATCCATCACAATGTGGGTGAAAACTGATGCTACTCCTTCAATACTATACTTCAATATTTCTCCATCCTGGACTCATCACTGCACCACAAGTAATAAACAAGCTAATTGTGTAGGTTACTATAGGGACTTTAGTAAGTAGACAGTATTCACATACGACTGCTTCCTATCTGTAAAAATCACTGAAAGTCACAATAAATGAGACATTAGTCCTATGAATGGACAACGTATTACTTTTGAATAGTCTGACTCCTTCGGGAAGCCTCTGAATATTCATGATAGATCTATAAATCCATCACAATGTGGGTGAAAACTGATGCTACTCCTTCAATACTATACTTCAATATTTCTCCATCCTGGACTCATCACTGCACCACAAGTAATAAACAAGCTAATTGTGTAGGTTACTATAGGGACTTTAGTAAGTAGACAGTATTCACATACGACTGCTTCCTATCTGTAAAAATCACTGAAAGTCACAATAAATGAGACATCTGATAAAGCTTTCACTACAAAGCTTGCAAAAGTCAGTATTGTGGTAATGTGATGCTTTTACTTTGTGTCTATTTTAATTGAGATCCAGTACAAAAATGGTGCACTTGACTACATTACTAATTTACATTAATCCGTTTTTACGTGGGTTTCCTCGGGGTACATCGGTTTTCCCCACAGTCCAATGAGATGCATGCTAGGTGAATTGGAGATGCTAAATCGTCCAGTTCTAAGCCTGAAAATGGTGATTGTTGTGTCAGGAAGGGTATCCAGCATAAAACAAGTGCAAGATTTGACTCGCTGTGGCGACCCCTGGTGGCAGGAAAAAGCCGAAAAATGAAAAAGAATTATTTACAATTTCCAAACATTCTTCATGCAATAATGCTTTCCTTTTCCTTATTATTTAGCACTGTTACCGAAGTGATGAAGCCATTAATCATTTTATCCTGGATGTACAGAGCCACTAGGCTCAAAATCATACGACAAGTTTCGATTGTTATTGTTCTTCACATTTATACGTTTAAAACGTTGGTGTCGGATTTTTTCTTTATAAAATAGTCAATAAATATCTGGTTGTACCACCACCACCCAATACTCTTGTGCTATTGCGCATGCGCAATAATTGGGGGGGGAGAACACGCGCCCCGTGGGAAGAAAGCGCGACAGCTGCAGGGAAAGAGCTGCGCGCACAAAAGACTTCAGAGTGCAGCACGAGCCATAAAACACGCTTCAGGGCTATTGTTCACACGGCGTCCCCAAGCGCACACACACACATACACTGAAAGCCCATCACCCCCCGTACCCTCTATGTATGAAATATAAGTAATAGGCTTAAATAATAATTCGAAGACATGACGTGAATTCGTTCACATTTACCAGTGACACTTATACATTCCCCAAAGAAGCTGAACAAACCACAGAATCACACAGACCATTAAAAACTGAAAAGAAACAGTTTAATGAGCATTTTCTTATTTAGAATTTAACTTATTCCGCATTTAACGAGAAATAATACTACACGCTGTTTCAGCCGTTAAAGTTGAATGTAGTGAAATAAAGAAGCTAATATATTGATGCCGTTGTGTGAGAATCACCCAACAAGTGCATCTTCGCCAATGAATACCTATGATTATTGTTTTTATAATAATTAAATACATAAACGCCCACAATACAAGTTTATAAATAATACGTTTTATATATTTAAAATCATCAATGTCAATGAGCATTAGCAGTAAACGTTACCTTTCCCCTCACAGACCAGAGCCGTCCCGACGAATAAGGATACCAAAATGAAACGGTTCATCCCGTCACAAATGTTGTCCAAATCCACCCAGAACTTTTATAGATCCATAGATTTTCTTCTCCAGTTCCAAAATAATAATAAATAAATAAGTTTAAATAAATAAATAAACTCCAGAAGGCACGCTTCTCGTCAGTGCTGCGCCGCGCGTGAGAAACTACGCTCAGTTAGTCAGCGTGTGCTGTAGTGTTGCGCGCCTGCAGGTCTTCGCGTGGGACTCCAAAGTTTTAAATGACGTCACACGCGCGGGTCTGAAAAGTCCCGCCTTTTCTCTGATATTCCTCCGCGGAGCAATTGTGCATTTAAAGTCAGGAATCTAACAGATTATAATTAAAATAAAGAGTAAAGTCAGTCGAGTTCTATATATTTTTACATATTACTCTGCTCTCGCTATTATTACTCAATATCTACTAAGAAGTGTTGTGTTTTTACTTATAAAGGAAGAACCTTCCGCCAAAGGAAGTCCTGAAGAAATCAATGGACACTCGTTGTTGTGTTTTTAGATTGCCGACTAGCCTACACTGAACAGTCACAGGATTAGAAACACTAGCCTAAGTCCACCATTTTGATAACTTAAAGCCAGCAAACATTAGATAACAGATTTCATATGTAATTTGATTCCTGCTGGAGCATCTCAGCACCTCACTATTTAGTCAAACTCAATGGTGGCCATTGTGAACTTTGGCTGTAAGTTTGGTGATGGTTCCTCCACTCTCTGTACATTTGTG
>JAOUQV010000018.1:740112-754000 GCA_028565295.1 Aspidoras spilotus | reverse complement strand
CAGGCTTGTCCAATTTAGCCATGAAACCTCCCACACTAAAATAACAGGTGTTTCAGTTTCATTGTCTAACCCCTGTACATATTTCAAGTGTTGATTTCTTTTAATTTGATGATTATAATTGACCCAAATTCAGTATCTGAGAAAATTAGAATACAGTAAAATTGTACAATATTGTAGATACCTGGTGCCACACTGTAATCAGCTAATTAACTCAAAACACCTGCAACGACCATTGAATGGTCCTGCAATTTAGTTCTGTAGACTCCACCATCATAGGGAAGACTGCTTACTTGACAGTTGTCAAAAGACGACCACTGACACCTGGCACAAGCATGACAAGACACAAAAATTGCTAAAGAGGCTGGCCGTTTACAGAGCTCTGTGTCCATAAACATTAAAACATTCAGACTTATTCTCCATTTGCTGTAATGATAACATGCATAATAAGCACTGGGGAGGATTATGACTGGATTTTGCAACAGGGCTATAAGGATTTGCCTATTCAGCCACAAGGGCATTAATGAATACACTGATGCTGGCTAAGCAAACCTGGGTTTTAATCAGCTTTCCAGTTTATTCTATAGGTATTCAGTGGAGTTCATGACAACACTATGTGCACACCACTTAGTTTCTTCCGCTATAGCCTTGGCGAATTGTTTTCTTTTTTTATTCTAATGGAAGGGGATTTGCAGTGCTACTATATATTACAATGCTACAGCCCACAAAGACACACAGCAAGTAGAGCCACCTTTTACAACTTTGGCAATAATTTTAGGAAGAATACTTACATTTGGGATGATAAAAAGGTGTCCACATTATACATTATAGTGTATATACACTTCACATTTTAATGATTTTGTTTTTGAGAGATCTATTTAAAGTACCGATCCAATAGTTGTGTTTTACCTAGACACTATACAGTGTGTTTGTGTTTGAACTCATTGCAAGGACTACTATCAAGGTCATGAAGTAATGCACTAAAATAATAAAAAACACTGTTACGCAGCTATCGTTCTAATTCTTTTTACCAATTTGTACATACTTGACCACACATATGAACCACTGTGTCTTGTTCTTCGTGTGTTTTGTGCAATAAATCCTTTCTTTTGAATTGTCTATATTTTTAGGGTTTGTATTAGGTGGCCTATTGATCATTTCTGGCAGTATCTTAGCTCTATAAATATCTTGAATCCAGTTCTACAAGCAATAGCCTTGACATTTTACAAATATATAAATGACTGAGCACGTTTGTAAGTCGCTTTGGATAAAAACTTCTGCTAAATGCATTAAATCTAAATGTAAAAATAATAATAAAAATAATAGTAAAATGGTGGCTCGTGACGCTGTGGCCTCACTCTGGGGCTATGCTGGAAATATTTTTGCAGGAGTTTGCATGTTCTCCTCGTTGTTTGCGTGGGTTTTCTCCGGGTACTCCTGTTTCCTCCTGCATTCCAAAGACATTCATGATAGGTTAATTGGTGTCTCTATATTGCCAGTTAGTGTGTGCATGTGTGTGTGATTGTGTGTGCGCGCCCTATGATTGATTAGCACCCTGTCTAGGGTTGTTCCTGCCATCGCGCCCAGAGTTGCCAGGTGGGCACTGGCTTTCCGGTGACAATAAAACTAGGATTAAGTGAGTATAAATAATATACAAATAAGATATAAAGATAATTTTTCTGCATTTAATGTATCAAATATCAAATTGATCATGAACAGTTTGGAGCTATTTGGGGTTAGTTGCCTTGCTCAATGGCACTTCAGCCATGAATATTTCTTCCCAAATTGGGAATTGAATTTGGTATCAATTTAAATTCTTTGGCCAATCGGTCATACCACCTAATGTAATTCATATGAAGCTCTGGCATTAGAGGTTTGAAGGCAGGGCTAACAGCTTTAAAGCTAAAAATGCCAGTCTGCCACACTGTGTATATTGTTTTATGTAATTAACTTATTTTCAAGGGCATATCCAGTGCTGACAGGGGGCTCTTGTAGGACACTAAATTGCATTCATAGAAAATATAATTCTTTGTTCTGATGAACATTGTGAATGTTTACAAAATGATCCAAAAATCTTTATATTTGTCTTCTTAACCAAATCATTTGCATTGTACATGCTTGTATATACAAGCGGAAAGAAGCCAGAGAACACAGAGGAAGAACATGAACATGACACGGCAAGAACATAAACACGGAAAGAATCCTCACTGAAAGGACGCAGGACAGTCCCACACATGTCAAATCTCGTGTATGCAAATTGGCAATACCAACTATAATAAACTCTGATTGTTTTTTGGACCCCACTATTAGTTATATATAGTATATTTACTGACAGTAGACACTGTATTTTTTAATATTTTCATGTTTTATTATAAAAGAGCACATACAAAAAAGATAATGTACAAGCTTTTAAAGAAAAACAAAACAAAACAACCAACAAACAAAACAGTTCATGTTTAGTGATTTCACTTTTTAAAATTCATTATTATTATTATTATTAGTAGTAGTAATAAATAAGTTAAAAAAATTCCACCAAAAGATATATTCACGCAGAGCTTTGTACTTGACCAGACGTCTAACAGCAGTCTTTTTCAGCAGGAGGCGCTATTGCTTTAATATGAATGATAAATATTCTAATTCAATTTTTTTTTCTGCTAAAACAATCCTCTAGTGAAAAACACACACCCACAGCTGGACAGCATGTGGCACCCCTGTCACTGGCACCTTCTGGATTTTTTTTTCTTACTCAATGCAAGCAGCAGCAGCAGCAGCAGCAAAAACAAATTAATCCTCTGAAATATTAGTATTAGAATATCTGTGCTTTTTATTTTAATTGTACATTTCTAGTTCTGTTGTGTAATGTATTCAAACCTGAGTAAAACATGCAGTAAAAATCATTTGTGCTTTTAATGTTGATTCTGACCCTGCACTACAGATTGCTGATGTTCTCTGGCAGACAGATAAACGGAGGGGGGGGGGACTGGATGGGGGTTGGGGGTGTTTAGGGAATGCCAAAGCATTGACAGGTGAAGATAGTACAACATTGTAAGAAAACGAAAAAAAAGGATAGCTGGGAAATTCTCATAAAGCTCTCTTAAACATGTCTGTATCAGATTTATAATTAGCCAATATAAATTCTCATTACCATAATGTTCCTCATTTACAATATTCATGCATAGAAATATTAATTTCTATACCTGCTTAATCCGAGCTATTTCTGCGGGGAAGCCGGTGCCCAGGCAGCACCACAGGTAGGAAGAAATCTAAAGGACGGGCACCATTCCATTATACACACTCAAACCTACACACAAATGCAATTTAGAGGCACCAATTAACCTACTGCATGTTTGGCCTGTTGGAGAAAACTGTAGCACCTGGAGAAACCCCATGCGGGCATGGGGAGAACATGCAAACTCCACAGAAATCAAACCCAGGATCTACTTTGCATAAGGCAACAGCACAACCTACTTCCTTTTCAGCCTCATTTTTCCTCTGTTAATGAGAATTATTCTTCATCATGCTGCAATGAAAGTGGAATAAAATTCCATTTGCATGTTTTACTCTAATGGTGTCATGTAAATGTCTACACTGGCATCCAAGTCAATGTATTGGCAATAAAGAGAGTATTTTGATGCAGTTTGGACATTTTTTATGAGAATCACCCAGAGAAGAAGAAAATGCAATAGAAAGTGAGGAAATGCGAGAATAGGAAGAAAGTTAGTCAAAACAATATACAGTTATAGAGAGGAATAGAGAAAGATAGAGAGAGGCTTATAGACGTAAATATAACATATAAGGTTGCCAGAGTGGTAGGAAATATGCCAGTGAGAGGGTGGCCCAGAGAAAACTAAGAGTGCAAACAGGACGGCATCATCAAAACCCAGAGCACTCGCACTCCGCCACCGCAATACGGTCAGTCAGCAAGCGGAATGTCAGTGAGGTCACAGCACCAAGGAAGAAACACGCACGATCACGACCACCCGCATGCGAAAAGCATTCTTGCAAAACCAACTCAAACATGAGGTAAAAGTCATTACTCCATTTTTGTGTATTTTCTCTAAATAAATAAAATATGGTTCAAATCACAAAGAAAGTGACAGAAAATGATATAAAATTAAATTACGTACCACAATATCTACAGTTAGTAATAAATTATGATTGTTAAATACTTAAGGCATTTCAACGGACAAAACCCTGTGTAAACTATCCACACGAGCCAACATCCACCAATCAGCACACAAGCAGCAATGATGGAGAGGAAAGTTTCGAGTTAAAATAAAAATCTTCTTGGCAGCAAAAAAAAAAAAAAAAACTCCATCAGTTTGTAGGGAAGCACTTTGTACAAAAAAAAAATAAATTAATTCATTAATAAGAAGACGAAGAGAACAATAGTAAATACATTTGCATTTCCTGCAGAAATACAATAGTGCCAATGTAAAAAAAATGAACTATATTTGGCTTAACCATAGGAGACTGTGAGAGAAAGGACCCCTTGCTGATCATTTTGATAGGACAGTTGTGTGAACTGACTAATCATTGTCATTAAGTTCTGTACGAGTTCCCAAAATAACTGTCGTAATTGGAAAATTAACTTGTAAAATGATTAGCTTGTTTGCGGGATGAGTAAAGACAAGTATATTTACACACTAAATTTGAATGCAGTGAGAAATTTACATTCTATGTGAAAGTATGAGGATTATAGACGTGTTTAAGTGGGAAAAAAATCAAAAGAAAATAAAGATTTTAGTTGTAAACTCTGCCTTTGATCTTTCTGTGGCATCATACACTCATACCCAAAGGTTTACTGGGTCTGAGACTGCAGAATTTCATGTTTGTATCCCAAAAAATTGATCCCCATTCAAAGTCAGTGGAGATATTTATATTAATTTCATTTCATTAATCCAGTCTTCTGAACCATTTTATCCTGGTCAGTGTCATGGTGGATACAGAGTCGATTCAAGGTAAAAGACATGAGCATGGAACACCAGTCCATCTGCGGACACTAGGCAGAGGCATAGCGCAATACCCATTCATGACTTGAACGCGTGTTGCTAGAAGAACCCAGGAGCGTTAGTAATGGGGTTCAACATGATATTGGCATAAACAATCAGAATATGAATATCCTATGGCATCATATGTTGTTATAATTATTAAGTTATTATAGCATATGACATGACAATTCAGCTATGTTTGGGAAGCTGAGAGGAAACCAGAGAGTAAACATGAGGAGAATGTGATATTTTGCACAAGGTCCAAGGTCAGAATCAAACTAAGGACCATAGGGTTGATCAGCCCCTTTGGCTAAAAGCATGATGTTTAAAAAAAAAGATCACTATATGCAGTTTATTATCGAGTTATGGCTGTTTCAGTAGATGCAAGTGCAAAAATTCTTAAGTAGAAACATTAAAATATCTGCCCCCTTGCTTGCATGCTATTGGTGGATGCTCCTCCATCACAGCACATTCTAAAACAGTTGTTCTAGCAATACAGCATAGCAACCAATATAGCAACCAGCATTGCAACCACGAGGGAGACCCACTGCGCACGCACACACACACGCACGCACACACACACACACACACACGCACACACATACTCTTACACAGTTTAATGTACAAGCTCTGCTTTCCCTCCCCTCTCCCCAAAACACTGCAGGTTTAAATACCAACAATAAATAGTTGAACAATGGCAATCAAGCACCAGAGAGAGCCCAGATGCTTTAGCTACGCTCACATGTGCTTCTTCAGTAGGCATTTTGGGTCAAAGATCATGGCAGGGTTTCACAGACAGACACACACACGCTACATGAGTCTGCTAGTTTTACAGATCTTCACAGCTTAAAGGGGCTAATTTACACTCATGCAGAATTATTTTCCCACACACACTTACAGAAGAGCCCAAACACTGAGGCATGCAGCTACAATATTGGGGAGCCCCATCCCTTATCTACTGTACATACCCACAAATCATGATCTTTCCTTCTCTCCTCACTTTCTTATTGGAGATGTTCTGATAAATGCCTCTACATTTTCCTGTCTTCCTTTTACTGTCGTTGTTTTTTTTGTCCTTTTTGGCTTTTCTATATAAATGTTAGTGCGCAACTAGCTAATTTCTACGATCCTCCACACTGAAGCACACACACACAAAGTATGCAGTCTCACCACATACAGTGCACACTACTGAAATTGCCTTAGCATGAAATAAATGTACACACACCTGATCTTAAGCATCAGATAAGCCTGTTTGACTGTTTGTGTGTGTACTGACTTGAGTCTTGCAGACCCTGAATAGAGCTTGTATAAATTCTTTCATTAGGGGCATGGCTTTAGAATTACACACACACACACTTATGCTACTACAGCACACACAGAGAGACCAGATATCATCCTTACATTACTCTGTAAAAACTGTGTGTGTGTGTATGTGCAAGAACAATAATAGATTCTTGTTGTATCAGTAATAACTATGTATGTATAAGCTTGATGTGTATGTGTGTTGCATGTAAGGTATTCTGCTTAACAGACCCTGTGTATATAAGCCAGAAAATGTAGTGTAGGCCACTATGTACACTAGAGTGTGTTTCTGTTTGAATGGGTGGCTTCCTGTGTGTGTCTTTCAGTGTTTTGGCATTATTTGGCAAAATAAATGGATTATGGGTCTATGAAAATATGTCTAAACTGTTGCTATTAGGTGTGTGCTCATTTCCAAATTGTGTTTGTGTGTGTGTGTATGTGCTTCAATAAATATGAACCTAGCCAGTGCATTTTTCAGCTCTCGGGTGTCAGCTGTGTCTGGATGTCCACTCTGCATATGGGACACTTCCTGCTGGTGGCCAGCCACTGATCCACACACAACTGATGAAAAAGATGCATGCAGGGTAATCGCCTAGAGAGAGAGAGAGAGAGAGAGAGAGAGAGAGAGAGAGAGAGAGAGAGAGAGAGAGAGAGAGAGAGAAAGAGATGGTAATTCTGATTATTTGTTTTTACTTGAAACTTTACTTGTTTATGTAAAGACACAAATAAACAGTAAATCATCTGGTAAGTTTTACTGAGTACATTTGATTATCACACTTGCCCCCAGCAAATTTATGATATGTTATGTAACAAATAATAATAAATAATTTTATTTTAAAATAAAAATGGTTAACATTTGTACAAAAAATATAAAAGAAATATAAAAAAAATATTTTGAGATATCAAGAAAAAATATATTTCTTTCACAAAGTGGCATTTCTTTCAGTATTTTGCTTTGATTACAACTGTACACACCCTTGGCATTCTCTCATTCAGCTTCATGAGGTAGTCACCGGGAATGGCTTTCAGTTAACAGCTGTGCCTTGTCAAGAGATAATTTCTTGAATGTCCTGCCCCTTTAATGTGTTTGAGACCATTAGTTGTGTTGTGAAGAGGCAGAGTTGGTATATATTGAAGAGCTCTATTTGAGAAATGTTCTAATAATATTATGGCAATAACTACTCAACTTAGTAAAGAAAACCAACAGTCCATCATTACTTATGAAGGTCGGTCTATACGAAAAATTTCAAGAACTTTAAACATATCTTTAAGTGAGACCATCAAACATTATGATGAAACTGGCTCTTATCAGGACCGCCCTAGGAAAGAAAGACCAAGAGTTGCCTCTGTTGCACAAGATACGTTTATCAAAGTGACCAGTCTCAGAAACCACAAGTTAACAGCACCTCAGATAAGAGCCAACCTGAATGATTTACATATTTCAGAAGCACAGACATTTCAACCTCAACTGTTCAGAGAACTTTATGGTCGAATTGCTGCAAAGAAGCCACTTCTAAGGAAGAACAAGTGGAGGAAAATAGCTTGAGCCAAGGAACACAAGAAATGGACATCAGACCAGTGGAAATCTGTCCAAATTGAATATTTTTGGTTCCAAATGTCTTTTGTAAGATGCAGAAAAGGTGAGTCGGATGGTTAATACGTGTCTTTCCCACTGTGAAATATGGATAAGGAACTGTGATGGTATGGGGTACTTTGCTGGTGACACTGTTGGCGATTTGCTCAAAAACCAAGGCACACTTAATCAGTATGACTACCACATCATTCTTCAGTGATGTGAATCCCATAAGGTTTGTGCTTAGTGGAGCCATCATTTGTTCAACACCTCCAAACTATGTAAGGACTATTTGTCTAAGAAAGGGTGAAGGAGTGTTGCATCAGATAGCCCTGATCGCATACGATTAACACATGAAGCTGATAGAGAGAATTATTGAAATATTATTGAAAAATTAGCTCAGCCCATTCAACATTGTTATTTTTTTATTGCTATTGGTATAAACCCAAGAAACTTAAACAGCTCTTCTTTTTGGTCATTCACTGCATGGGCAGATATAATGTCTGGATATTACCCAGGAGCACAGAAAACTGAATCTCATCACACAGTTTGGGAAAAAAGTGATAAACTCACAAATTTTAAGGTTCATATTGTTTTAAAACCTGTTAATGGTTTATATAAACTCACCAACCACTTTATTAGGTACACCTTTCTAGTAAAAGATTGGACACACTATTGCCTTCAGAACTGACTTAATTATTCATGGCATTTTTATACGTAACGAATGGTTATCATCTTGAACCAGTCTGCCCATTCTCCAACCTCTCACAAACAACAAGACATTTTTGTCAACACAACTGTCGCTCACTTAATATTTTCTCTTTTTCAGGCCATTCACTGTAAACCCTAGATATGGTTGTGCAAAAAAATCCCAGTAGATCAGCAGTTTGTACCTAATAAAGTAACCAGTCTAAGCAGGGAGTCCCTCTCCCCAGACACCTCGGCCAGCTCCCTAGGGAGGCACCCAGGAGGTATCCAAAAGAGATGCTTGAGTCATCTCAACTGACTCCTCTCAATGTAGAGAAGCAGCGGCTCTACTCTGAGCCCCCCCCCATCTCTAAGGGAGCGCCAAGCCACCCTACAGAGGAAACTCAGTTCAGCTGCTTGTATCTGCGATCTCATTCTTTCAGTCATTACCCAAAGCTCATGACCATAGGTCAGAGTTGGGATGAGGATCAACCGGTAAATAAAGAGATTTGCCTTACGGCTCAGCTCCTTCTTCATCACGACAGACTGGTACAGAGACCACATCACTGCAAAGGCTGCATTGACCCTTCCATCAATCTCATGCTCCATCCAATCCACCCTTTTACGGTCAAGAACCATGGCCTCAAATTTGGAGGTCCTGATTCTCATCCTAACCGCTTAACACTCGACTGCAAATTGCCCCAATGCATGTTAAAGGTCAGGCTTGTAGAAGCCAACAGGACATTATCATCCTCAAAAAGCAGAGATAAAATCATGTAGCTCCCAAACAGGACTCTCTCCAGCCCCTGACTGCACCTAGACAATATGTCCATAAATATTATGAACAGACCGGTGACAAAGGGCAACCCTGCCGGAGTCCAACATGCACTGGAAACAGATCAGACTTGCTGCCAGTAATGCAAACCAGTTCCATTCATACAGGGAGCAGACAGCTCTTAACAAAGACCCCGTATCCCATACATATCGAATGCCTTATTCAAATTCACAAAACACACGAGGAGATGCTCTTTTTATACCCAGTAATAAAGGGAAAATTGCACAGGTGGTGTGTTTTGTTACAATTAATACAAGACAAATTAGTCTGGTTGTGCAAATTTTTATTTGACATGGATTCCAATGTTTCTGGATGTGTTTCCTCAAAGATAGAAGTAGTAAAGTGCTGAATATACTAAAGTATATCATTAGCAAAATGTTGCCTGATCTGATAAATCGTGATTTTAGATGTGACAAAGAGGTGGTAAGGTTAGAAATTGGGGTTAGAACTACATAAAAGCGTGAATGATTCAGGCTGGTGTTGGTAATGTAATAAGGGATATATATTTCTTGGTGAACAAGAATTACAATGAAAAAAATTGAAATGACATTAAATTTACAAATGGCCTCCTCAATCAACAGATCCCAGTTCCATACAGCATCTTTGGGACATGGTGGAACAGGAGATTCTCCTCATGGATGTACTTTGAACAAACTTATTTCCTCAGTTGTTCTTGTTTCTGGAACTACATCTATCAAGCTGAGTGAGGACCAACAATTATCCTATCCTGTCAGATTTAGCATCTCAAGCAGTTCAGGATTAGAGTTAATTGTTAGGGTTTTAACTTTAGAAAACAACAAAAATGGCAAATTACAGCAAATTACTCCATTGACAAATTCTCGCATGAGTATTCTAAATAAGGAAAGTTGTACTGACATAATATTCACATCATGTCAAACACCATCATCACTTTGCAATGACTGGCTGCACAAATGTGCTCCCTGGGATATGAATAAGCTGACTGAGCATCTTAAATCTCTTGTCAGAAGTTGCTGCTCCGGTAAATCGAGCCCCTGATATTAACAGGCTATCCAAGCTGCTTCATCATCATAGAGAGATGCTAGTTCTAATTTAAAAAGCATAGTTGTTCCTGGACTAGCTTGATGAATGTCAGATTTAATGTTGTGTGTAGCACCTTGGTCTGGAGGAACGTTGTTTCGTTTCACTGTATACTGCAACACTGTATTTGGCTAAAATGACAATAAAACTATTGAGACTTGAGACTGTATTTCCAGAAACAAGAGCAATCCAAGCAATGTATCCAGAATCTTGTTTAATCTATGCAATTAAGGCACTTCTGAGGGCAAACCGGGTCCAAACCAGTACCAGTACACATCTACAGTGTGAATAATAAGTTCATTGTGGCTGACAAACGTTTAGGTGAATGTAAATGTTGCATACAAAATTTCTTTATCATCTGTGTAAGCTGAGCACTTCCGAGGCTGTAATTAAATAACACAACATGCATGAAATCACTTTACACAGTAAACCACACTGGTTTACTGATGCCTCAGAAGCACTCTGTTTACACACGTTAACAAAAGTCTTGCAGCCATTGTGTAACAGCATTGCTAACTGTATTGTAATTGTATTTCATACCTGACATCTTCTCCGTCCTCCAGCATGGAGAGGCAGATGGTGCACTTCTCATCCACATCAGATTCCTCTTCATCAGTGCACAGTTTAATCTCCAGTGGCTTCCGCTTAAAGCACAGTAATTTAAAGTAGTTTAGACATGACAGACAATATTAGAATAGTTGTGGCTCCTTTCCTATAAAGTGTGTATGTGCATTTGCATGTACCTTCTTGTACTTATGAGGGAATGTAAACCTCTCAATTGTAGTCTGGATGGCTCCTCGGCTCACGCTGCCCAGCCGGTCCTCCAGCTGAAGCAACTCCTAACACACAAAATTATAATATTCAATCATGAAATCTGGTCATTCAGGTTTTTTGACGTCAATGAGTTTGATGATGTGATTAAATAATACCTCATAACTCTCCCGTACGGCAGAAGCATGTCGGCTAGGGCTCAGACTCTGCAAAGCCAGTAGGTGCAGCTGGGGATACGGATAGTTTCTTACTTCATGAACAACCTGCACAACACATGCAAATTCATGGTCAACAGTGTTTAAGGCTTTGTGCTAGCAATTCCTACTTGCCAATGTTGGACCCTTAAGCCAGAATTCTTAATTACACAACGTACACACTTAATACTCACCACTTGTGTGGATGAAGCATTTCGGGGGAAGTGATGCATTCTGGGAGAAGCTAAGTAGTGCTGGTAGGGCTGCGGAATCTGCTGCAGTGAGTACTGATGGGACAAACCAGCGTCCACACTCAGATCCCTGACATAAAGGTATAGAATGAGTAAAGTATATGCTTGTGTAAATGTGTTTGTGTGTATTTGTATAAATCTCACCAGTCTGTGCCCTCTGCCAGGTATCTGGGCTGCTGTGTGATTGGCTGAGGAATGTGCATGGGCGGGGAATAATCATAACCTGGACGCAATCGGTTCGGGTTCAGAGGAAAACGATCTTGTGTACGTCTGTCAATAATAGACAATATAGTAAAACATGTGTAATGTATTATAATTTTTTTGGCTGTATATATCTGCATACACTATGTGTATCTGCTGAAGATTCTGTTGCTAGGGCGGAGTGTATACCTGCGCTGCAGTAGCTGCTGCTGTATGAGGTATTGCTGCTGTAAGGCCTGAGGTAGGAAACTGGGTGGGACTTCCTGGTACTGCGGGGTTACAAGGCCAGTAGGTGGGAACTCAGTAGGAAGGGGTGTGGCCAGGTGAAAATGTCGGCAGGAAGTAGCATGGCTGTGTTGGTGCCTGCTGAAATGATTACCTGCACAAAACAACCAATCAGTTTTCAGGGTTAGCATGCCCTCAAGGGTCCCATATGGTCAATATTTAATTTATTGTTATTCACTTTAACTCATGTGTGTTAGAAAATGAAATGTAACATAACCATGCCTATCTGCTAGCACTGACTATTAAAACTATGATCTAGTGGACCTGTCAGTTATAAACACAAGATTCATTCCTGAAACAATTACACCCACCATATGTGAAATTGGATTATAACTGAATCATAAAAGTAAAAGTGATCTATTCGCCACTATCCCTGAACACAGCAGAATTCGTCCACATTCAACACATCCGTGCGCGCACAAGACCCCGGAGTGGTGGGCAGCCTCAAGAGCTCCTGGGTAGAAATTGAGGTTAGGTGCCTTCCCCAAGGGCACTTCAGCTGGGAACCTTTCAGTCTCAAAGCCAGTTCCTCAACCACAAGCCTCAGACTGCCCCCCTCCCCCCGATAAATAGTTACAAGTTACTATAACTAAGGACAAAACCAGCAACTGATGTGTGTTCCACCACCGTTGTCAATACTGCACTGGCATGTTGTAGACTCCAGCTGCTTGCTGACAGTTGCTCGGTTACTTATGGAGGTACAATACACGCACATTGGAGATCTAACCATTGTTAAACTTTTACAAATAGTCAGACATACCTGTATACATGGTTTCTGTAGGTACTGTATTTACAGTCTAATTTAATGCTTTTAAATGCCCCTGTAATTGTTTAAAATGAAATTAAGAGCATTTAAATGGACACAGCCAGACTCCAAAAATCAGACATGTCTAGTTGTTTATTTTTTGTGGACTGGTTAAATCTCTAATCAAGCAGAAAGCAAATGGTCCAGAAAATCAGAAAACGTTGCTGTGAACAACGTAAATGCCTTTATTAGATGCCCGAGTGGGTTAGGTAATATTTTTAACTCTAAAGTTACTCCACCAGATCCTAGCCAACCACTGTCCACTCATTTTAAATAGGCTGGAAGCCTAGATCTAAAGTTTTAATGTAACTTAACTATTAATGCTTTATAATAACCTGCAGAAAGACTGAAACACAAAGTACCAATAGAGAAACAAATGACCACTCGACCATATGAAACATTTGACTAGCCGGCATAGAGGCCTGATCTTAACCCGACTGAACACCTTTGTGATGAATTAGAGAAGAGAATCTGTGCCAGATCATCAGGTCAGACTCTGATGTTTCTTGTCCAATTATTCCCATAAGCACATTCCTAAACCCTGTGGGAAAACCCTCTCAGAAAAGTTGAAGCTCTTATAGCTGCAAAGATGGACTGGTTTAATCCAATCTAATAAGTAAACCCTGTGGAATAAAAATGGGATGTCTCTCAAGTTCATATGCGTGTGAAGGCATGCAGATGAGTGAATTCTTTTGGCAATACAGTATACCATGTTGTCTTTTAAACTATCAACCTATTGAAAAAAAGTTTTCCTTTTGAGTTCTGGTTCCTCTCAAGGTTTTTTTCCAGGCCAATGTCACCCCGACGTGAGCATTAGGAATAAAGGTTAAGCTTTTATAAAGCTTCTTATATAGTGAATTTGGTTTCTGAAAAGCTTCTTTTCAACAATATTCTACTGCAAAATGTGCTATAGAAATAATATTTATTGAACTGAATA
>JAOUQV010000018.1:709353-726881 GCA_028565295.1 Aspidoras spilotus | reverse complement strand
AAGGAGGCCCTACATCATACTAATAAATTATTGTGGTCTAAAACCAGGTGTTTCAGTTTCATTGTCCAACCCCTGTACATGACCAGTAAGTGTTATAGGGGTCAAATTAAAAATTTAAATAAAATATTAGATCAGCAAGAGAAATTCTGGTATTAATGATTTGGTTTTGAAGGGCTAGCTTTGTAACACTGATTTTTACTTATGATAGAAGTCATGAATGTTGCAGCACAATAGATTTTAAGCCTACATCCTGTCTGTTATTTTACAGATAAATGCATCCAATGTACCTGAAAGAAATTATATTATACAGCAATACAAATAATAATGATGATGATAATAATAGTGATAATGACCAGGTTTCATATGATCAGTAATAAAATGCCCCAGTTGGTGGTTACATCCAAATCGGCTTTCATATAAAGTGTTTACTAAACAGCAGATGGTAACAATTACCAGCTATGGGAAATGGCAGGACTTGAGAAACTCTGACTGTAGACAGGTGGAGCACTTAGGTTTGTTGCAATTATTTCAGCAACAGCTGCACTTGTTGGATGTTTCCATACCCCTTCATCAGCTAGGTGTTCCTAATCCAGTTAGTCGTTTAATGTACAGTAACATAATACAGTATGTCTTTTCCATTAATTTTGTTTAAACTGGGTGTTCCTCCACTGTAGCTGCCTGTTGTTTAGTAACTCATCCAGATCTAAATATCACAAAATTAAAGCCAAAGTTCTGTTAAATTAGAACTGGTCATGGTGTATCAATATTTGTGGATGGGTATAAAGATGTTCAACATATTCAGAATTGATTTCTATCTTTAGGATTTGTCAGGTTCGTGTGTGTTTTGCGTTTTCTCCTACTCTTGAAGTTTCTTCCGGACGATCATCGTTGAAGTCATCTTCTTCCTCACAGCAGCAAGCTCCTGCCCCAACTTCCTGTCAGTCTTCTCTGCCTCGACCAGGTCGTTGGTCAACTTATTAATTGCAGGGACAAAGCTGTAAAGCCAGTGTTGAATAAATGGAAGTCAAATTACCAACAGTGTAAAAAGTCTTACAGCACACTATTTAGTTTTTGCTTATTTACAGATACTTATTTTCATGACTATTGCATTAGCAAGTCAGTACGAAATATTTTATATATCTACAAACTAACATTAGTTCAGACAAATGTTTATATACCATTTAACACTTTGTAGACAATACATTATAAACATAGGCCTGAATGCTTGGTTTTGCTGCAAAATAAGTGTTTGACTGTCAAAAGTCTCCAGAAAAAAAGTGTCAGATTTTCCAAGAATCTCTTCCAAGACAAAGTCAAGCTGCCAAGTCTGACTGCAAATTCCTTCAAAAATGATGTTTCTAAGACCACAATGAAGTGGTGTGATTTTTGTTCTTAAACCATATTCCATTGTATACTTTATGCAGTTTTAAAGTAAACTAGCTGGTAGATCTTACAGACCAATCTGGCATAGTTCTCATGTCATGTCATAGCTTCCGATGGTATCGCTCCCAGACTCATAGGAACATGCAAGCTTCTTCGCTATGGCAAGGTTGCAATCCGGGAAACTTACTGTCAATCTTGCTTTATTTACAAAGTCTTTATGTGGCCATTAGTGTCTTTGGATGGTCGGAGGAAACATGGGAGAACTCAACAGCCAAACTCAAATTTCCTGGGTAGTCCCACCCAGGGATCACACTCTGGTCCTTCTTGCTGTAAGCCGACAGCACTTCCCACAAAGCCACTAGTTATTTCTCTTACACTACAGCAATGAATCAAATTATCAAATAGAAACCCTGAAATGCATTTTATCCAATCAGAGCTACTTTTACTTTTCTAAATGGGACTGTTATTGATTTTGCTGAGAAAGCTATAAGCAGTATTAAAACAAGCCCATTACTATAAATGAACCCTATCTCAGACACAACGGTCAAATCTGATGTTATAGGAAATGAATTATTGCTGAGTGCCAGGCGTGTCCCCCTGCTTAAGCCAGTACATGTTTAGGCCAGGTTGAAGTTTGGGAGATAGCATATAGATGATCTGGAAGAAGATTAAAAGAAGATCATGTGGTCAGATGAATAGAACTTTTTGGTAAAGTCTCAACCCGTCATGTTTGGAGGAAAAGAATGCTGAGTCGCATCCCAAGAACACCATACCAGCATAAGGGTGGAAACATCATGCTATGGAGCTGTTATTCTGCAAATGGGAAAGGGCAGCTTATCCAAGTTAGGGAAAGAATGACTGGGGTTTTATCGTGTGAGTTTAAGCCAAAACCTCTTAAATAAGTGAGAGCACTGAAAATGGAACGTGAATCTCCTAGCATGTTAATGATTCCAAAACAAACCGCTTGGGCAATGAAGGAGTAGCTCCGTGAAAAGCATGTCAAGGTCCTAGAGTGGCCTAGCCAGTCTCCAGACCTCAACCCTACAGTGGATTTGTGGAGTTGAAAGTCAGTGTTGCCCAGCGACAGCCCCAGAACATCACTGTTCTAGAAGAGATATGCATAGAGGAATGGGCCAAAATACCAGTTGCAGTGTGTGCAAACCTGGTAAAGTCTTCCAAGAAACGTTTGACCTCTGTCATTGATAAAGTTTATGTTACAAAGTATTGAGTTGAACTTTTGTTATTGACCAAATACTTACTTTTCACCATCATTTACAAATATATTTTTTTTAAATCCTACAATGTGATTACAATTATCTTTCTAATTTTGTTTCTTATAGTTGAAGTGTAGCTATGATGTAAATTACAGACCTCTCTCATCTTTCTAAGTAAGAGAACATGCACTTTTTGGGTCACTGTAAATACAGAATTTGGGCTCAAAATTTGTACAATGAAATATTGCTTACCTTGCTATTGACGTGTCTCTAACTTTAAGCACCTCAGCAGTGCCCTCTAATGCAGACAGAAAATCAGAGGTGGACTTGTTAACACTTCTGGGTTGAAGCCCAACACCCTGAAGTAGCACTTCCTGCAAGTGGCCAGCTATAACAAAAAAAAAGACTTACTACATTGCAACTATATTTATTATGGTGTGTCATAACTTTAAGAAAAAGTTCAATAATCATTACTAATGTCATTATTAATAGAACTGTAGGTTTTAGACAGAGGTGATTTTTTTTCTTGAAAAAGACAATACTGTTTTTCACATGGCCTGATTAGTAGTGAGTAGTGAGCATTCTAATACAATGATGAAATAAATGTATAATAATAATAATAATAATAATAGTAATGTAACACAACACACCCATAACATCCACATGCCTTTCGAAAAGATTTGGAGTGAGGATGTGAAAGCAGAACAAGTGATGGCGATATCAGACTGCAATCTTATGTGCATGTAAATCAGATTTAGACTAACAGCGTGAACAGCCTTCGTACCAATCAACAAGATACTGTACGATCTGCCGCCAAGTCAATCAAGTCAAGACATCAATTAGATCTGGCTTAAGAGTGGCTGTCTATTCTAAAATGACATATTTATATACCAGTTGGAATTCAAATCTTTGTGACACAAATTAGTATGTCAAAAATACCCAGTATGCATCAAGTAGTATGTGAAATGCTCCCGGGTTATATTATGCCATGGTGGACGCAGCCATTTTGAACATAGCATGCCGATAAATCAATTATGATCCAATCAGATTGGCGCAGTAATCAAATTTGAATACCTGACTCACTTTCATTCACACATGCATTCTGTCTTTGTCTTTTATTCCCCTACTTTCCAAAGCATACCGCCACCTCTCCAAGTTCTCTTCTAGCTGTTCCCTGCTCTCACTATAGATAACAATGTCATCTGCAAACATCATAGTCCATGATGATTCCTGCCTGACCTCATCTGTTAGTCTGTCCATCACCAGAGCAAACAAGAAGAGGCTCAAAGCCGATCCTTGATGCAGTCCCACCTTTACCTTGAAGCGATCCGTCACTCCTACAGCACATCTCACCACTGTCATGCTGTTCTTATACATGTCCTGCACCAATCTAATGTACTTTTCAGCCACTCCGGACTCCCTCAACACCACAGTTGCTCCCTCGGCACCCTATCATAAGCTTTCTCTAAATCCAAAAAGACACAGTGTAGCTCTTTCTGACCTTTTCTATACTTCTCCATCAGCACTGAAACCATACTGCTGCTCACAAACAGTCACTGATTGTCTAAGCCTATATTCAACAACTCTCTCCCAAATCTTCTCTGCTTGACTCATTATCTTTATGCCCCTGTAATTGCTACAACTCTGCACATCACCCTTGTTCTTATAAAGCGGTACAAGTACACTTTCCCCCGATTCTGCAGGCATCAATTCAATATCAAAAATCTAATTAAATAATCTAGCCAGAAATGACACTCCCTTCTCTCCTATGCATTTCCATTCTTTTACCGGTATGTCATCAGGTCCGACTGCTTTTCCCTTCTTCGATCTTTTCAAAGCTTTCCTTACTTCATCCTTGCTCATCTTTACTATATCCTGTACCAATATTTCTATGCCTTCCACTCTTCTTTCCCTGTGATTCTCTTCATTCATCAGCTCCTCAAAATACTCTTTCTATCTTTTCCTCACCCTCTCTTCATGTGTCAGTACACTTCCATTTCTATCCTTGATCGCCCCGAAATGTTTACTCTTATTTGTTACTGTCTAATGTCTCGTACAATCATAGGCCTTCTGCTTGGCCTTTGCTGTCTCCCTCTTTGTCCTGCGCTTCATCTATTTATACTCCTGCTTACTCTCCCTGTCCAATTTCTTCTTTGCTTTCCATGAATAACCTCTTGCACCTTCTTGTTCCACTACCAGGTTTCCTTGCTGTCTTTCATCTGTCCAGATGACACACCAAGCACATTCCTGTCTGTCTGTCTGTCTAATCACTGTTGCTGCTGCTACCCAGTCACCTGAAAGCTCTATGCTACCACCCAAAGCCTTTTTAACTCCTTTCTAACCTCCTCACAGCATTCCTCCTTTCTTAACTTCCACCATTTTGTCCTTTTCTCTACATTTGCCCTCTTCCTAGTCATCCTGCAAAACCATCATCTGATGTTGTCTAGCTACACTACAGCCACTACCTTACAGTCTTCAATCTCTTTCATGTGACCTCGTCTACACAGGATGTGGTCTATCTGTGTGCTCTTGCCTCCACTCTTGTAGGTCACCCTGTGCTCCTCCTTCTTTTGAAAATATGTGTTTACTACAGCCATTTCCATCCTCTTTGCAAAATCCACCACCATCTGTCCTTCTAGATTCCTATGCTCAACGCCAAACTTGCCCGAAACCTCCTCATCTCATTTGTTTCCTTCACCAACATGCCCATTGAAATCTGCACCAATCGCCACTCTCTCCTTTCTAGAAATGCTCTCTACTACTGCATCTAGCTCCCTCCAGAATCTCTCTTTCTTCCCCAACTCACAGCCTTGTGGTACATAGCCCATGACAACATTCACCATAACACCTTCAATTTCTAACTTCAAACTCATCACCCTATCTGACACCCTTTTCACCTCAACAACACTCTTTGCATAGTCCTCCTTCAGGACCACCCCAACTCCATTTCATTTCATATCCACATCCTCTACTTTCCTCAAAAAAGAAATGTGTAATATTTTACACGAGACTGTTTTGTATGTAAAATTCATGGTGTAAGTGTGACGGTGTACCATCGCTACTGTATTCAGCTGCTTGTTGTCTGTAGTGGTCTGTCAGTAAGGACACTTCTTTACACCTCACATCGCTGATCCGCCTCAGCTGGTCTAGCAGTTCAATCGTGCGCGTGTTTACTTCAAAATCCGGGATACCTTCCGCTGTGAACACCGTCTCGAGCCACCGGCTCACCTGCATAAGAAAGAGTAACAAACGTATGCAGACAAACGTGTAACATGATTTAAAACATTTTACGCCATTTACCCTCTTGTTCTTTTCACACATTATGTTACTGGCAAAACTTCACCGGAAACCCGGACTGTCTTGATCTTGTATACAAACACTAGAAAATCCCGCCATGTGACGTCTATAAAGACTTCTTCCTTAGGTTAAAACCTATTCAAAAGTTTAAATACCGCCCTCTACTGGTACATATAACTTTCACCTTATACTATGTGGTACGTTGGCTCCACATCTTTGCTTCGTATGATATGAATAATATAATGAGCATCCGGGGTATTTGCAGCAGCGTGTGCGCTAGCATAATTTTTGGAATGATAAGAATTCCATAATAGAAAAGGTTCCATACAGATTACATGTAATGCGAATCATATGGTTCTACATGTTATATAGACAATTGTACCTATTTATTTATTTATTTGACATATGTATTCCCATAAATATATTATACATTTGAGGATCTAGGTGGGGAGACTAAGATACTTATTGGTGGCGTTCCCAATGTCAAACCTGAGATGACTTTGGACTAAATAAATAGACGAAAATTCTAACCAATAATAGAAAATACATAAATGTACATCTATTACAGAAGTCGCGGGTAAAGAACCGCCCTTGGGTAATTTCCTGAAATATTCGCTTCATTTATTAATTAACTTCTTTTAAAATGTTTTCGTATACTACTTCCGGGTCATGCGCTGACCTTAGTATATGAGCACATTCCGGCGTCCTCCATTTCGTTCACTCCGCTCCTTGCGCTGTAGTTGCTTGGTGGAGGAGACCAGCTCTGCACTTATCTGCAAACATGCTGTCAGTTCGTGTCGCCGCGGCTCTGGCCCGCACCCTGCCTCGTCGGGCAGCGTTTGTGAGTAATTATTTTGTCATTTGGTTAAAATAAAATGGGCTCTTGTTTTACAACGTCAACTCTGGTGTACTGAATGTCAGCGCTTTGATGGCGTGTGCGACCGCCATCTTGAACTTGGGCGGCCTGATCTTGCTGCATATTGCTTTTAAATGTACGAGAGCTGTACCTGAATATCTTGTAGAATTTTATGTAGACATTAGTGTCTAAATACAATTTGCTAACGACATTAGTAAGCTGTAAATGAGTGTTAACGTTTTTTTTTGTAAAAGCAACCAAGTGTCAAATGAATGACATTAGCTACTGAAGGTCAGGATTTTGTCTATTATCCAGTGTCTGTTTAACTCTAGCGTTAAGCTGAGTATACTCACTTTTTAATATTTGTACTTTATTTGTTTTAAAGAAGTGGTTAGTTTTACTTTTCATAGTTTTATCTGTTATGTCTTTGCTTATCGCTGGAAGCTAGCATGCTAAATCTTAATTACCTTGCACCAATGTTATCTAAGTTTTGTTTAGGATGTATGCAGCATTTACCATCATTGTAAATATGCTATATTTTGAATCAATTTCTGGTATATAGCAACTGAAGGTCAACAGTGTACACACCGTTTCTTAGAAGAAAGGAGATCTGCAGTATAAATGTCTTTGGTTTTATATGCAGTTTAACTGTTCTACAGGTTTCCAAGAATGTAGCTGCTGCTTGTGTGGGAGCGAAGAACCTCCACACAGGAAACTCATGGCTGCAGAAGACCGGTTTGTGTTTGGCTTTGCAGTGACTCTTTCATTACTGCGCTTTTTTAGTGGTGGTTGACCTTAGTGACCTCCTGTCATTTCCAGGCACTGCTGAGGTCTCCAGCATCCTGGAAGAGAAGATCATGGGTGCTGATACCAGTGCTGAGCTTGAGGAAACTGGACGTGTGCTGTCCATTGGTGATGGTATCGCCCGTGTGTATGGGCTGAGGAATGTGCAGGCTGAAGAGATGGTGGAGTTCTCATCTGGTTTGAAGGTGAGTCTGTGTTGAAGAACCAAGTTTTATATTTCATGTTTAGTCATCAGAAATGCTGCATCTCTTCCAACCCAGCGTGGTTATGCTTCACCTGTAGGAATATTAATATAACTTGTGTCTTGTGGTGTGTAAATTCTTTAACTTGAACTTGTTTTGTTTAGGGTATGTCTCTGAACTTGGAGCCGGATAATGTTGGTGTTGTGGTGTTTGGTAATGATAAACTGATCAAGGAGGGTGACATTGTAAAGAGAACCGGTGCCATTGTGGATGTGCCAGTTGGTGAGGAGCTGCTTGGCCGTGTTGTTGATGCTTTGGGAAATGCTATCGATGGCAAGGTACATTGAAGTTTTTTTTTTATTTATTTTTTATAAATTATCTTTTTTCCTTCTGAAGTAAAATGCATAAGTTTAAATGGAAATGCATTCCATGTTGTAAATGAACTCTATGCTGTTGAATTTTGTATTGCATTGTAATGAAGTAGTGGTCAGCCATCTGATTATTGTATGGCATGTATTTCAACTCCATTTTATTTTTGCATTTTATAAAGGTTCAGCCTTTTTATTGTCCTGCACATCTCTAGGGTCCTTTGGGTGCTAAGCAGCGTAGGCGTGTTGGACTGAAGGCTCCAGGCATCATTCCCCGTATTTCTGTGAGGGAGCCCATGCAGACTGGTATCAAAGCTGTGGATAGTTTGGTGCCCATTGGTCGTGGTCAGCGAGAGCTGATCATTGGAGACCGACAGACTGGGTATATAATGCATGTGTTTTTCCTCCACATCAAGGATCAGCAGATAATATTCTGGCTTCCCATATTTTAGTTACCAATTATAAATTGGCTAGTTTTGTTGTGAAATGGCGTAATTTGTCAGATTTTTATACAAATTGAATGAGCTGCTGTTAACTATTTTCCTCTTTATTGTTTTAAACAGTAAAACTGCCATTGCCATCGACACCATAATCAACCAGAAGCGTTTCAATGATGGAACAGATGAGAAAAAGAAGCTGTACTGTATTTATGTGGCTATTGGTCAGAAGCGGTCCACTGTAGCTCAGCTGGTTAAGAGACTAACTGATGCTGATGCGATGAAATACACCATTGTGGTATCTGCTACAGCTTCTGATGCTGCCCCATTGCAGTATCTTGCACCTTATTCAGGCTGCTCAATGGGCGAGTACTTTAGGGATAATGGCAAGCATGCCCTAATCATCTATGATGACCTTTCTAAGCAGGTGAGTGAATGGCTGAAATGTTATTGCCTTTACATGTTGGTGGTCTTGTAAAATAAACAATATAATTTACTTTTGTGGAGGTATTAGAAATCAAATGGTATCATTTGAAAACACTGATTACACATCGGTGGACCCTATAAAATCTAAAACTTTTTTTTTTTTTTTTTTTGTTTATTGTTGGATCTGCATTGAATTTCTCTGCTGGTGTCGCATGCTTTTGTTGCATTAAATTTGTGCTTGCTTAAGACTTAAACTTTTGGCTAAGCAGATATGGCTTGTTAAATTCTTATCTGCTAGTAGTAGGTTTTTGGCTATGAATGTACCTTGTGCTTTTGTGCCAATTAAAGAATTTTTATTAATGAAACCCAATGCTACTGAGCTTCACATCAGCGCACCAATATCCTATAGCTATCAGTACATGGATGAGCACAAACCAAGCCACGATATCCAAGGAATGATCTATAGACTCGAGACAGGATTGTAGAGAGGTACAGATTTGGGGATGGACACAATTTCTCCAGAATCGAAGGTCAAAAGCTGATTGGCTTCCATCTGTAAATGGAAGAGTTTTTGAACTACCAGGTCTCTTGGCTTGGCCTGGGCAGCAAGCTCTAGAAGTGTTTAGGGGGAGAAGGACCTTGGAGAGGTGACCAACAATCTAAAGGTCACCCTGACGGAGCGTCTACATTGCAATGTGGAAAGGGGAAAACCCTTCCAGAACCCAACTAATTCTGTTGCACTGCACCTATCAGGCCTGTAAAGAGTGGCCAAATGGTTTGCCAGAAGGTGCATAAGGAACATTGTTCATTGTGAAGCACTGTACATGACTTGTATTTATATACAGTGTTGTCTGATGCAGTCCTGTTACAAATTTATAGTGATTTTTATATAATCACTTGTGGCATCAAATGTTTCATCCTCTCTACAGGCTGTGGCCTACCGTCAGATGTCCCTGTTGCTGCGTCGTCCCCCTGGTCGTGAGGCCTACCCTGGTGATGTCTTCTACTTGCACTCTCGTCTGCTCGAGAGAGCTGCCAAGATGAATGACAACTTTGGAGGTGGCTCACTTACTGCCCTTCCTGTGATCGAGACTCAGGCTGGAGATGTGTCTGCTTACATTCCTACCAATGTTATCTCCATCACTGATGGACAGGTCTGTGTAACTGCTAGCATGGCATGATGTTCTGGTGCATTGTTGCATGCAATTTGTGATTTTAATTATAATTAAACCTATTTATGCCTGTCCCAAATGTATAGATCTTCTTGGAGACAGAGTTGTTTTACAAAGGTATCCGACCTGCCATTAATGTGGGTCTGTCTGTGTCCCGTGTCGGCTCTGCTGCCCAGACTAGGGCTATGAAGCAGGTAGATAAATTATAGGCATTACGTTTTAGCTGCAGTCCATTTGTTTTGAAATGTTAACACCTTTTTAAATACCTGAAATGTGTGTAGGTGGCTGGTACGATGAAGCTGGAATTGGCTCAGTATCGTGAGGTTGCTGCTTTTGCCCAGTTTGGTTCTGATCTGGACGCAGCCACCCAGCAGCTGTTGAACAGGGGTGTACGTCTTACAGAATTGCTAAAACAGGGCCAGTATGGTAAGAAGACATAATGTAGTGTGGGTGGGGGAGGGTGGTGGTTTTTTTTTTTTTTTTTTTTTTTTTTAAAAAAAATATTTATTGATCCCTCAGCTCCCATGGCCATTGAGGAGCAGGTGGCAGTAATCTATGCTGGTGTGAGGGGCCACTTGGACAAAATGGAACCCAGCAAGATCACACGGTTTGAGAAGGCCTTCCTGCAGCACGTTCTCAGCCAGCACCAAGAACTGCTTGCAAGCATTAGGTAAACAACACTTTCTTGTATAACTAAGATTTTCAGCATTCTTGAAATGTTGCAATTAAATTGGAATACAAAAACTGCATTTTTCTCCTGGCTTTACTTTCATATCGGTGAATATTAAAATGATTTGTACTTAAACTTCTGTTCTAGGGCTGATGGAAAGATATCTGAAGCGTCAGATGCCAAGCTGAAAGAAATTGTGCTTAACTTCTTGTCAAGCTTTGAGTAATTTTTCCCCTCCATTCTGCTCATGTTTGCATATAGTGCTTCAGTTAAATTTATATGAATGTTCAAGTTTGGGTGGCACTTGATCACTGTACATAAATCTAAAATAAAGTGTTCCAAACACTACTTTGTTTCATGAGTACCCTTATTTTGGAAAAGGCTTCAATAATGATCTATGCCTGAGGGCAATTATTGGAGGACCATATCAGGGGACTTGACTGGTTTTTCTTAGATAAGTGCTGGTTACCAAATATAAATCTTGGATGATGAGGGTTATTGATTATCAAATGCCTTGAGCAAACCCCATTTGGGGAAATATTATCTCATAGCAGGCAATATACTATTGGCCACTTCAAAAATGGAATGACTATAATGAATGCCACAAACTAAGTTAAATACAATGTTTTAATCTGTATGTTTGTGACCTAAAGAACTTTTGCAATAGGTTTGAGTTATTACATGCAGGAGATTAACATCTCACTGCTTCAACTGGCCGTAAATGTAGCATTTTATTGCAAGCAGAGTACACGGCCTTTGTTTACTGAAGTTTAAAGCATCGGGACCAAGAACAGCATCTGAATGTAAGACTTTACTTGATCTGTCCTTATGCTGGATCACAACAGAAAGCCTACAACAAACTGGACAAAACAAATTGGAGGGTATATTTTGTTTTGATTCACTGTGCATGACTTGGTAGTAAAAAGTTTTATTTATACAATAAAATAAAAAGGTGACATGTTTAATGCAAGAATAAGTGCTGTTCATGTGCTCAAGCCAAAACTACAGAACTGTGATTGTGACTCACAAAATACATTCAACTAATGAGTGCACACAGTAAAATACAAGTGATCAACATATGAACAAATGGTGACTCAAAACTATTGCAGTTCACCAAAATGAACAGTGCAGGTACAAAAGGTGTTTGTCTGTTTCGCAAAGAGCTTAAAATTAGAGTTCTTGGGCTATGATCCAGAGAGCGATGCATGTTAGACCCAGTACTGTTTAGTCGTGATGGGTGGTGCATGATGTCTGTGTTTAGGAACGTGGTTCTGTGTGACGTAACTAGGGTCATAATAATCCCATTCAAGACCAGATGCCCATGTTGCCCCTGGAAAACCGTCACTGTCCGCCGACAGGATGCGCAAAGACACACCTGGATAATTATGTGTACAGTTTTACTCCCTCTTCATTACAAACACCTGAAATGTGAACATAATTCAATACAAATATATAGCAAAGTAGACTAAAACGGGAGACTACAATATTTAAAAAAAAAAGTTACCCTGTTTAGATAAGTTCCTGCTACTGTACATAATGGCTATTAACAAATATTCCCACATTAAGATTTATTTTTAATGCAGCTAATTTAATAAAAGTAAAATGTCAATCGCATAAGAACCTGAAGATTTATTCATCTTTAGAATGAGAATATAAAAAATACCTAACTACAACTGGTGATTGTTTGTGAAAGGATCATCTGATCATTTCGTTTAGCAAATTCAATGCAGATGTCATAAAGGAAAACATACAATCATCAGCCACTTTATTAGGCACGCAATGCTAGTAAAAGTTTGGACCCCCTTTGCCTATAGAATTGCCTTAATTAATTGATGCATACTTTCATCAGAGATAGTATTTTGAATTCCTTTGTTGTAACAAGTGGTTAAGTTACTGTTGCCTTTCATATCAAACCAGACTGCCCATTCTCTTGTGACCTCTCACATCAACAAGACATTTTTGAACACACTGCCACTCACTGGATATTTTCTCTTTTTCAGGCCATTCTCTGTAAGCCATAGAGATGGTTATGTGTGAATATCCCAGTAGATCAGGAGTTTCTGAAATACTTACACCAGCCTGTCTCGCACCAACAACTACGCCATGTTCAAAGTCACTTATATCACCTTTCGGCCACATTCTAATGTTCGGTTTGCACTTCAAGTTAACTTGACCACCTCTACATGCCTAAATCCTTCTGTTGTGGCCATGCGATTAGCTGATTAGATATTTGTGTTGAACCTGATAAAGTTGCTGGTGAGTGTATCTAATACCTTAAGAATAGTTAATCACTATGTGTGCCCATGATAAACAAACTCTTACAAACTTATAGATCCTGTGAGCTTATTTTTTAGATTTGCTGCTTTGAAAACCAGATTTAAACTCACCTGCGCTGGCACCAAAGTCACTATCCAGGCCAGGCCCAGCAGCCGAGGAGCTTCCGGATGCTATGAAGCACGAGATCTCCTGTGGGATGCTGCTGACAAGTTCGCCTTCCATGTGAACCTTATCAAGAGAGACCAACTCCAGCTCTATGCTGCTGCTCCTGCGCATCATCACAGGCAAGTGGCCATGCTGCACACACACACACACTCATAATCAAAGCAGAGTTTACACTCACAATCAAAGCAGAAAGGACGGCTTATACACAGCGTATACAGTAAATGTTATGTTTATAATGAATGTGAGACACACTATCTGATTTTCTATATGTAGGTGTTTCAAATGACAGGTTTGTTACATAAGTGGTTTTTCTTTCATGAACTACTTGCTTCAAGTATTTCTGTAACTTTTTATTTGGACATTGACTTAACCATGCCAAAACATTAACTTTATTCCTCATGGACATACTGTGCTGTATACAATGTTGGTATAATTTATAGAAGTGTCCCATCAATGAGGACAAGCTTCAGCAAAACATGTCCATACCATAATGCAGAATTTCACAGATGGGTTTAAGATGGGATTAAAATGATATGTATATCTGCAGGTCTGTGTGAGACACAAAATTAGCATAAAGCACAGGGGCTCCAAATGGAATAGTCCTGACCCTATTGCACTTCAGCCTTTACACAGCCGACTATACCCATAACACAGAAATCTAAAATCTCAAAAGTGTGAAGTATCTGATATTGTTAGATACGCCGTGGATGGCGATGATGGAAAGTACAGGGAAATCAACGAGAGCTTTGCGGCCAGCAGAACTGCTAATTGTCAAGACCAATAAGTACCGGGTGTTTCCGTAAATAATATTTTTAGAGTTCACTACTAAAGTCATTCTACGACCATTTTCTATGCAATAGTCTGTTTAGGTAGCGGTATTACATAAGCAGAAAGGAAAAATATGGACAAATTGAAGGTGAATTCTGTCAGTTGCACTAGAGACCCTGAAAGCATAAAACATTTTACAAATACTCTTCAAATGTGTCCATGTGATCTTTAGCAGCTTGCAGACTGGCAGCAATGTTCCCTTTTTGAGAGCTGCAGCATTCTACTTGATATCCTGCCATGCACATCATTATTGTTCAGTGTTCTACTGATGGTGAACTCATGAACCTTAACCTTACAAAATGCGATAAATGCCTTTATTTGTTAAGACGTAACCATGGGCTCCTTTATGAACCACATCTGAGAAAGAAAATAATGGTCTTGAATTTCCTCCATTTGTACACAATATCTGACTGGATTTGTGGAGTCCAAAATTTTTGTAATCTTTAACAGCCTGACGATTTCCTAAGAAATCTTCTAGGAATCTCCACTTCTACAGTAGTTTTTTGAAGATCATACTTTGCTAGATTATATAATTGTGCACTGACTTACACCTAATTGTCATCCCATTGACAGACAACATCTGATTTTTTCACCTTTATATTTCATCTTTCTAGCTTTGCCACTTACAGATAAACCATGGACAAAGCCTTTTAGTCACTTTTAGGACATTAGGTACAATCTGATGATATATATGAACAGATATATGATATAGGGAAAATTTTCAAGGGTTTTCAAACTTTAAATCACTACTTTAGTGAGGAGTTCTAAAATTATACAATTAGTAAACACATGCACTAAAGTCAACTGTGAAGTGTAGGCACGCATTCAGAAGTCCAGTTTAATCCCCAAGATGTTCACTATGGTTGGAGTCAGGGCCTAGTTTAGGACACTCTAGTTGTTCTGCAGTCACACTGGCAAATCATGTCCTAATTAACCTTGCTTTGTGTCACACCGAGACTACGTTATGATCCTAATTCTGCAGGAAACAGGTATACAGCACTCTATACAATTGTGTTTCACCTGTGTAACCTGGCTATTTCTAGCCGAATTTGCCTAATTTCAGTTGAACACAAGAAAATGTATATATTTGTCTATATGAAGGCTTTTCACATAGCTACAGTGGCATCTAACAACTACACAACAAAGAAGGAAAACAACAAGTATAAAATATTTTCTATACATTGTTATGCTGAGTAATGTATTTGTTCAGTGTTAAAAAGTACTGAGGATTTGGCACATATGCATAAACTGGATTAAGAACATCTGGCAGGTGGCGTATAATTACTGATTTAATTCCCAAATTGGTGTTCACGTCATATAAGGTGCTGATCTGTCCACTTTTGGCAACATTTACAGACTATTTTAAATAGACTGACATGGTTAATTTTCAGTAACACTTCAGTAATTTTCAGTAACATTTCAGTAACACTTGTTGCCTATTCCAATATGACTATATGGGTGTACCAAAAATGGAGGAACCATCAACAGAGGATTCAGTAGAAGGTTGCACAGCAAGGACCAAATGTGGTTAATCCGAAAGATGAGCATTGATCTATAGATGTTTGTGTATGGTATCTAGCCCGGTATAGCTGATTATTGTACAGTTATTTATATATGTTGATTCTTACCCTGCTCTGAGTCGCGAGCTGCTCTGGAGAGTTTGGCGGTGCAACATTCTCGCGCTCCATTTCCGAGTCGCTGGACTGTAAAAGTACCGGTGCACTTCTCCGCCAAGCGCGCGAGCTGCGTGACCCGCTGGCGCCCAGTAATGTGCTCGGCACGCGCAGAGACCCTGAGCCCCCATATGTAGCCCCGTCCGGTCGTGCCAGAGCCTCTGACCTACACCGCTGTCCGCACGCAGCTCTTCGCTCGGCAGATGACGTAAGCGACGACGTGATCGGCGGCGCCAGCGCTGGCTCGGAAACGGACACATAGTTTGTTTTCCGTACCGGGACGAACGACGGGTCGTCGGTAAAACGGGCAATTCTCTGGCGCGTGGACAGCGACGACGACGAACGCAGAAGCGTGCTCTCAGAACCGTAGCGCGTTCTCTTTCTCCTTGCACACAGGAGCAGTTTGTAGCCCAGCAGCAGGCAGTTTAAGAGCAGCAGCAGAACTACACAAGGGATGAGCACGAGCACAAGCAGAGTCAGACTGGACACCTGCAGGCTCTCACTCAGCTCTGGAGGAGGAACAGCAGATACCGACTGAGACATTTCATCAGTGACGCAGAACTCGACAGGACACTGATAAGATAATATTTAACGAGTTCCGTTTTAAAGATAATAGTCGACTGAGTAAATAAACAATGGTGTATAATTCGGTTAATTCCGACTGAAGCCACTGGAGCGATTCGCCTGTGCTGTTTGTAGTGAGGGAACAAATAAGTAGACAGCCGTCGGCTAATCTGACTTAAAACATGCTCGTATAGAAAACCACGTTTCCAAACAACTCAAAAACATCAAGACTTACCTCCGTGTGCGTCCGTACGGATAAACTCGTTTTACTACTAAAATTATAATAATTTTAATAAAAAAATAAATAGTTTATTTACACATCGAATTCTAAAACACTCGTGTAGCAGCAGCGTGTGAGTTTGAGGTAAACCTCGCGCGCCTGGTTGAAAAAAAACAAGCGCTACTTTCCCGATTCTCTAAAAAATCGCGTTCATTGCTACTATAGCATTTACATTACTGCAACAAAAGTAGTAATAAAAAATAAAAAGAATATAGATATATTATACATATAATAAATAAATGTAGCCTATCGTGTAGGTATGTTATCTAATAATTAGGACTATGTAATCCAAAAGTATGTGACCATCCTATTATACCGCCCAAACAGTGTGTGCATGGGATTTCAACAAACATTTACAAACCCGATTCCAAAAAAGTTGGGACAAAGAACTAAATGTAAATGAAAAGTGAATGCAATGATGTTGAAGTTTAAAAATTCCATATTTTATTCAGAATAGAACATAATGACATATCACCTTTAAAGAAAAAAATAGGTGTATTTAATTTCTTGCCAACAACATATCTCAAAAATGTCTGGAGAGTCTATGAGACGTCTCCTTTTCTCTTTACAGCAGTCTGCAAAAGTTTCTCAAGTTGAGGGATTGAAATGTTAACCCATTTTTGTCTAATGTCTATTTGCTCAACTGTCTTAGGTCTTTTTTGTTGTATCTTCCATTTTGATGTGCAAAATGTTTTCTATGGTAAAAGGTCTAGACTGCTGGCTGTCTAGACTGGACCCTTCTTCTACGCAACCATGATGCTGTAATTGATGCAGTATGTGGTTTGGCATTGTTATGTTGGAAAATGCACGGTCTTCCTTGAAAGATATATTGCTCTAGAACCTGGATATACCCTACCTACAGCATTGATGGTGTCTTTCTAGATGTGTAAGCCCATGCCACATGCACTAATGCAACCCCATACGATCTGACA
>JAOUQV010000018.1:567351-577976 GCA_028565295.1 Aspidoras spilotus | reverse complement strand
AGTTTTAGCACACCTCGTGCTTCCTGCTGCTGACCAACTTTTTGGAGATGCTGATTTCATTTTCCAACAGGACTTGGCACCTGAACACAGTGCCAAAGCTACAAGTACCTGGTTTAAGAACCCTAATATCCATATTCTAAATTGTCCAGCAAACTCACCTGACCTTAACACTATGAAAAATCTATGGGGTACTGTGAAGAAGATGCGATACGCCCGATAATACAATGCAGAACAGCTAAACGGCACTATCAGAGTAACCTTGGCTCTCATAACACCTGAGCAGTGCCACAGATTGATTGACTTCATGCCACACTGCATACTGCAGTAGTTCAGGCAAAAGGAGCTCCAACTAAGTATTGAGGGCTGTACATGCTGATACATTTCATGTTCATACTTTTCAGTTGGCCAGTATTTCTAAACATCCTTTTTTTTCTATTGGTCTAAAGGAATATTCTAATTTTTAGAATGATATTTTTTTCAGTTATAATGATTAAATTCAAAGAATTAAAAACTTGAAATATATCAGTCTGTGTGTAATGAATGTGTATAATATACAAGTTTCACTTTTTGAATGGAATTATGGAAATAAATCAACTTTTTTATGATATTCTAATTTTATGACCAGCACCTGTATATTATATACATAATTATACAAAAGAATTATCTCAGAAAATTAAAATAATTAACACAACACACCTGCAAAGGTTGCCTAAGTGTCAAAAATGTCTTCTTAGTTTGGTTCAGTAGGTTTGACAATGATGAAAAAATACTGCTGACTAGACAAATGTCCAGAAGCCAAAGAGAACTGGACTGTTGTTCAGTGGTCCAATATGTTGTTTCATTTGAAAATCTAGGTCAAAAAGTAAATTTCTTTTGGAAATCAAGGTCCCAGAGTCTGAAGGAAGAGTAGAGATGCAGACAATCCAAGTTTCTTGAGGTCTAGTGTGTAGTTTCTACAATCAGTGATGGTTTGGGGAGTCATGTCATCTGCTGGTGTAGGTTCACTGTGTTATATGAAGACCAAAGTCAGTCCAGCCAGCTACAAGGGAATTTTAGAGCACCTCATGCTTCCCTCCGCTGACAAGTTTTTTTTAAGTTGAAAATTTCATTGTCTAGCAGCACCTGTCCACACTGACAAAAGTACCAATACCTGGTTTAATAACCACAGTATTAACCATCAAACTTACCTGACCTAAACCCCAAAGAAAATATATGGGGTATTGTCAAGAGGAAGATGAGAGCCACCAGGCCCAACAATGCAGACGAGCTAAAGGCTGCTATCAAAGCAACCTGAGCTTCCATAACACCTCAGCAGTGCCACAGGCTGATCGCCTACATGCCAGACCACATTGATGCAGTATTCGTGCATCAAAAGAAGCCTCAACCAAATATTGAGTGCATTTACTGTACATACTTTTCAGTAGGTCAAAATATCTGCATTAAAAATATTTTTCAGTTGGTCTTATATGATATTATAATTTTCCAAGTTAATGAATTTAGGGTTTTAATTTGCTGTAAGACATAAACATCGACAATAACAGAAATAAACACTTGAAATAGGTAACTGTGTTTGTAATAAATCTATATAATGTATTCCATTGTTTGTACTGAATTAATAACATTAATTAACTTTTTTAAAGATAATCTAATTTATTTAGATGTACTTTGTACCCGTAATATTAAAAAATGTAAAAAATAAATTTTACCTAATGCTTATGTCTTTGGAATGCGGAAGGAAACTAAAGAACCTTGAGAAAAAATGCGCGAACACAGGGAGATTACATACATTGTAAAAGAATCTGTCCGGACACTTACTGGTGAACCCAGTGGTCCAACAGGGCCAGCCTCTCCTGGAGTGCCTGGATGTCCCTACAGCAGATAGTATGCACATATTTAATATAACAAAAGCATAATAACTCTGTGGTACAATCACAATTAATAAGTAATGGTAAGGAATATAAATAAATATATAAATTATAATGTAATAATTTTAACCCACTGTACAATATTATTGAAAAGTGCATTTACATAGTGGGCAGATTGCCGCTAGTAGCATAGAAGTTGCTAGCTTATAACTTCCAGAGTTTAGCTACATAAATATTTCCAAAAATCCAAAATATCCAAAAACATTGGGATGCTGTATAAAATTTGTTAGTGAAAACTTACGGTAGTTCCTTTTTCCCCTGGTGGTCCTGGCAAACCTGTCTCTCCTCGATCGCCCTGATAAAACACATATGTTATAAGGTGTCTTGATGTCCTGTTATACCAATGGAGACTTTCTATTGCTATTATGCCAATAACTATTAATGCAGCTTATTAATGCGAACTTCAACTATAACCACAGTAGGGAAAGAGCAACCTTTCAGCACTTTTACATTTTTAAACTAAAAACATAGACTTTTCTAATGGGGACCAAAAATATGTCTCCACAAGTGAAAAATAGCACACACGCATACATGCAACCACAAATAAATAAAGTAAGTAAAGTCACGGGTAAAATACTTGGTGATCTCTCGATTAAGGAAAATTACCAACGTGTCTCACCTTTTCTCCTGCCAGTCCAGGTTCACCCACTGGCCCCACAAAACCAACCAAACCCTACATACACACATACACACAAAGAAAATCAAAAGACTTGTGTTTATTTATTTTATATTCTGTTGAGGAAGAAAATAATTTCCAAATTATCCAAAGCCTTCATCACATATGTAAATCTGATGATGAACAATGAACATAGCTGCATAGAAGCCAATAAAAAACTTATCACACGTACATTAGCAGCATGTATAGGTTCAAATGATCACATATGTTACCTCAACATATTTGGTAAACCTGTATGGACAAAAGTAGATGAACTTCCCAATCACATCATGTCACATCACAAATGTAACCTTCACAAACAAGGTTAAAAATGCTGCTGTATGTTTTAGTAATAATATTTCACACTATGTTTTATCAAGAACCCTATCCCAAACCTTTTCAAGCAACACTGTCTATGGGTAAGCTGTGGGGGGTGTGCCCACTCAGAATTAAGAACTGCCCAACCAAACATACACACAAACATTATATTCATTTATTTAGTTTCTATACCCACTTAATCCTTGTTTTATGCTCACGGGCAACCCGGCAACTCACAAACATTATATATTTTACCAAACATATTTTTTCCATTGGTGTGTAACGGCTTGATTGAAATTAAGTGCACATATGTATGATTCTATAATATTCACAATCAGTAATTTAATATGATGATGACCAAAGTGTTTAATTTCTGTGTTAAATGTGTTTATGTTAACATGTAACACTTACTCTCTCTCCCATTAGACCAGCCTTTCCTGTGTCTCCTTGTTCCCCCTGAAACAATAAATACATTTTGTTTCTACATTTGTCCCCTTAATGTATGTTTGTGTGTGTCTGAATGTGTGCGTGCTTGTGTGTTGGAATATTCAATTCTAACCTTAACTCCTTCAGGACCAAATTTTCCAGGAAAACCCTTATGACCCATAATACCCTAAGAAGAAAGGTAAAATTAAAGAAAAATTTAAATAACTGAAATAATTTTTAATAAGAGATTCTTATTCAGTTAACGTGTATATATATTCACTTATACTTATACATCCTTTATATGTAATTGCCTAATAACAAAGTTCAACTAATACACCAATCTAGCAAACTGAAGCCTAGTACACAATACATGATTTTAGCTACTAATTCTGTTAATCACAAACTACTTACATCCAACTCTGTAACTTTACATACAGTAACCAGTCATTAAAAAATATTCATTTTCTTGTTTTCATCCCCTGTTCAGATTAATACATTATGACAGTATAGGTTTATGTACGCCTGCGTGATCCTAGGATTTCCATTTTACAAAAATTCTGTTCATGCCCTTTATAGGCAGGGTTTTGCTGAATAGCCAAGTGGTGAAAGCTGTCCGGTTTGGCTCCCTCAAAATTCCATAAATGTTTTCTCAGATTATATGGTTCCACTGGCTTAAATAGACATTACATTGAAGCCACTAGAATAGAAAATTAACACGTCCAAATATGATTCCTGGTACTCAGTAGGGAAAGGTTGTAATGAAGCCTCCAGCTTGAGAATGAGTTCCTGCCCTAATTGGAATATAATTATTACTTAGATCGTATTAATGAGAGAGGGAAAGCGAGTTCAAAATAGAGGTAAGTGAAAAGGCAAAGGTGTCAAGTTACAGATCACGCTTTGTTTCAACCATTACATATGACATCAAGCTTTAGGTATTGATAAAAAAAGAGATACAAATACAAGCAGCAACAAATTTTCCAAAGGGTGATTAGTTTTGCCCTTAGAGAAAGAGTGAGGAGTTCAATAGACATAGCTGACTATTCATTCATTCATTCATTTTCTATACCCTCTTAATCATAGATCTGGGGTCACAGCAAAGCTGGTGCCCACCAAGCAACTCTAGAAGCAAAGGGCAGGAACAGCCCAAGACAGGCCACCAATCTATCGTAGGGCACACACACAATCCTGCACACATTCACACACTATCGAGCAATTTAGAGACATCAATTAACCTATCATGCATGCTTTTATAATGCGGGAGGAAATCGGAGTACCCAGAGAAAACTTGTGCTAACACGGGGAGAATATGCAAACTTCACACAGAAATATCACCCCACCAGGGGCACAAACCCGAATCCTCTTGCTGTGAGGCTGCAGCACTAACCACTGTCCACTATCCAGGTGAATGAACATGCCCTTACTAAGACCCTAAATAAATTAGTTTAATAAATTTAATTTACACAAGATTATTAAGGTTAAATATGATTTAACCTGATTTAATTATATAATCAGGCTCTTAATTAATAATATTACAGCCAGTATTACAGACAGTCTATACAGTACGGCTATAAAAGCCCGTGCCTTATAATATAAACCAAGCTGAGCTGTCACATCTGGAATTAAACATTAATTATTAAGGCTGGTTCTTATTTATATTAAGACATTTAAAAATGGGGAGATCACCTCCAGTCCTGTTGGTCCAGGTAATCCAACTGGGCCCTCATCTCCCTTGTAATCAAATATAAATACATAATCATTACATTTATACTTTGCAATAAGTAAGCTATTTCGTTTATATTCATCTATATATTTTTCTTACACACACTCACATACCTCTCGTCCTGCTGCTCCACGAGGCCCTGGTAACCCCCGTGCTCCAGGTACACCCTGCATGGCAAAAACATACAAGAAATGTAATGGTATGACAAATTAAACATAGCAGTTGTTATATCAGCGTCATGTTTTTAATAATTTGGCCACCTTTCAGACTAACTGACTAAATGTTCTCTGATATACAAATGAATTTTCGACTACTGCAAAAGAAAGGGTAGAAGTGCGCACACACACACACACACACACACACACAGAGTTGGGTCTTGGCATTTGACCAGTGTGCAGGAAATGTTTTTTGCAAATAGAAAATTGCTAAAATTTTAAACGTGATCTACCAAATCAATTAGAAATATACTAAATATAAAGTTATAATAATGGGTACGATGGCGCAGTGGATAGTCCTGGATGGGGCAGCTCAGGAATTTTCTGTGTGGAGTTTACATGTTGTCCCTGTGTTCACACAGGTTTTTTACGGGTACTCCAGTTTCCTCCCGCATTCAAAAGACATACATGATTAATGGGTGTCTCTAAATAGCCTGTTAGTGTGTGAATTACATCTCTATAACTTCTATAGTTTATTGTTTTATATTTATCAAACATGTGAATGCAAAAAAACAATTTCATGTTAGAAAATGGGTTTGCAATAACAAATTTCCAAACTTTTAGCTTTAGCAGCTATGATGAATTCACTATCCTTAATCTCATCACTAAGAAGAATCAAGAATATGGAAAAAAATAGCTCTTGCAAGCCCTGTACAAACTAACACACAACCAAACACAGACAGAAACACACACTCCCAACCTCAACCTCAAAATGCACTAACCGTTAGTCCCTCTGGTCCGTTGTGTCCAGGTGGTCCGATATCACCTGGGAAGCCCTGAGAGAAATTATAGAAATACTCTTTTAAATAAAGCAATTTATTATAATAATGCATAAAATAATTGTAATTTTATGGCTTTATTGTAATATAAGTTTTACCTCAGGTCCCGGTGGGCCAGGGACCCCATCAGGTCCTCTGTCTCCTGCTTTACCCTGGAAGATAACCATTGAATATAAGTTATTTTTAATGGATATATAGGTGTAAAATTGTTTACTGAAATTATAAGACGTGTCACTAGAAATCATTCTCTTTCTAGGATACCTAAGTAGATAATTAGTTAGTTTGCTGGTATAAAAATGTGCACAACACTACAAAAACCTGACAAAAAACAAGAGGACATTTTAATAAATGAATTGAAATTTAATAAAAAAATAAATTGTTTACTTATAAAATCAATGAATACACATATATTTAATTACATAAAACACCACTAAAATAAGATTTGTTTTTCTGGTTTGCAATATCTCAGGCGTAAGTTAAAACCTTACCTGAGGTCCAGGTTTTCCACGAGGACCTGGCAACCCAGGCAAACCCTGACTTCCCTGAAACAAAGGTCAACAACAAAATTACAGAACACTTACTGTATGAACATGAAATATAATAGAACATTTGAAATAAATGTTTTTTTTTAGAAAAAAGTACGGAATGCGTTTTTGATTTCTAAACATTACGTTTTCTGTAAATAAATACACAAAAATGTTGTATGTCTGTAGACTATGCAACAAAGTACATAATAGAAAACTACTAAGATAAATATGTCTTGAGTTTATTAGTTTTTACTATATCTTTATAAATTTTATGAAATGTCTTGAAAGTAATGTGCTGTGTGAGAGCACACAGCAGGGATAAACAGACTGAAAGGGATAAGGGATAAACAGACTGAACAGGCATCCCAATCTCAGTCCATCTCCAGGAAAATTCTGTTTACTAATGTGCATAGCTTTTACCTGCAACTCGCACTACCCATTGAGCTCTTCAGAAGTAGATGCTTAGTTAAATTGAAATTTAAAAGTAAATGTTACAACTAAGAAAAATTACAACTGGTCGCACATCACCATAAACCATAAAACATGTACCTTGTCTCCATGAAACCCGGTCTCCCCTTGATGTCCAGGAAGACCAATTTCACCCTATGGAACAGATGAGAAAGAAAAATGTGAAGGAATGAGAAAGAAAGATGTAAGAGGTGTTTGAGAACCTTCCTAGTAAACGGTGTGACATCAGATTTGCATATTTGTTTAATTCTAATATCTTATGATTCAAAAGAAGGCACTGATTAAATTTGCTACAATTCTAAAATATTCTCAGCAAAAGTGACTCTGTCCTGGTTTATTTTACTAAAGACTGTGTTAGCGTTAGATAAAATCAGAAATTCTCTAACAACTAATGAGGAATGGGACCAATGAGGCCAGATTCAGCTAACAATGCACAACTCAAACATTCACTAGCAACACAAATTACATTAGCAACTGATATATGGAGTTCCACCAAATATTGCAAACAAAATGTGATTTATAAATGCACATACATTCACAAATATACACACAAGATGCTTTTTAAATACAAACACAACAATCAAGCAGAATGCACAGTGTGTTTTGCATAAATAAATGCTGTTTCAAATAGGAGAATGTTTTATAATATTTTAGGAAAAAAGCAAATAAATAGACAATATATATATTGTACATTTCTGTATTAAAATCAATTGGGACAGGAATGGAAAATTTTCCATGTGTACTTGAGGGTTGTATTGTATCTGGAAAGCATTGTGTGCACATGTAAGAATCATAGGCCATTTATAAATCACATTGTGTTTGTTTGCAAAATGTTTGCAAATTTTTAAATTCCATGTTGAGCACCGGCCAAATGCAGTGTGCATGGGTGGTAAAACATGTCATAAGAAGTGCATGATGCACAATGCGTTATAATGTCTGATACTGTTAGATTCTAATTTTTTCATGATTTGTGTAACTATGTATAAGGCTGAAAAAAGCATAAGCAAACAGTGTGTTCAGTCCAGTAGCCAAAGCCAAATTAATAGACACAATCACAACACTGAATATCTGCCTGAATAGAATTTTTGACCAAGATCTTTGCATTCTTTACATTTTTTGAATAAAGAATGTCTATGAGAATGTGTAAAAAAATCCATGCTAGTTCAAACAACATGCATAAAGACTCATACTCTTTACTTACTGATAAGTAAACTCATACAAATAAGATACTCATATCACAAAAGAATATTTAACAATCCTTATCCATACGAAATGTTTTCAAACAACTACTGTATAAGAAGAGTATTTTGCCTGGTGAAGCTTGCAACATTCATTGTGGCAGAAATGTGTCTGAACATAAGCGCAAGCAGCTTAGTGAATCAGACTCTTAATGTGCTATTATTAATCAATTATTTAATAGGTGACTTTCTGAATTTGAAGCGTTACATTCATGCAATGTGCTGGGTCAGTATGGGCATGTGGTTTGATAGCTCTGGCAAATTCTGGCCATTGAGTATTAGCTTTGGGTATGAATCACCTTTTACTGACTAATCAGAAACATGTGCACACAATACAGACAAGCAAACCACCAGTGGAGGTTATAAAAACACATGCTCAATACAGGCCAACCATTGGGGAAGGGTTTCCATGGCATGCTGCAGAATAACGGGGCCAATAAGAGCATTCAGATCACCTTATCACCTTTCAGTCCGGGCTCGCCCATGTTCCCAGCAACACCCTGGCACACAGACAGAGAAGAGAAAAATGACACACACAAAACAATACACACAACTGGCATACAGTCATGTCATAAAAAAACAACATATTATTTATTATTATATTGTATGTCTGGATGTAATTCTCAGATTTAATTAATTAGTTATTTGTTTATTTTCAGTAAAAGATCTGGCTTCTAGACATGTAACATGTTTATATCAACACACTTATTCTAATATCATCTTATTAACAAGTATTTAATGAACTAGGACCTGTATAAATGTCTCCCCAAAGACATTCATTTATTCATTTTCTATACCTGCTTAATCCTATTATTAAGGGTCACGGAGCAGTTGGTGCCAATCCATCATAGGGCAAACACACTCAGACACACACAATCACACATACATTTTGCACACTACCAGGCAATTTAGTGTGTGAATTTGTGTAGTAATTTATGTAAGTTTTACAGAGTATCTTGTAGAATCTGACACAGTTCTTCTGGACATTTTGACTTTAATTTAACAGTTTAATTTAACAGAAATATAACAGTTTACAGTATAGGGAAAAGGGTCTTGGAGAATCTGACACAGCACTTCTGTTGATTTTTTCAATGTCACACATCCTTTTTTTAGGTAATGCCCACAGCCTTTAATATGTTTTTTTGTCTACAATTAATATACAAACCTTAATATATATCAAATGTTATTCACAACTAGGAAAGGTGTGTGTGCATATATCACCAACCTTTAGTCCAATAATTCCTGGTAAACCAACCACACCAACTGGACCCATGTCACCCTAAAGCAGTAAACAGAGACAATATTCATCTTAAACAGACACGTAATATTTTATTATCCAGTCTGGCCAAAATTACTGGCACCTATTACATCCCCAAATCAGAAAAGCTGGAACAGCAAACAAAATGCAATAAAAGGAACAATGCAGTGTATTTAACAATTGCTTTAGCTTTTATTTTAAAATCAATATTCTATTTCAAATTAAGAAAAAAGAAGGAAGAAAGAAAAAAAAGAAAGAAAGAACGAAAGAAAGAAAGAAAGAATTTTAATTATTAGAGGCTGTAACATTTTGTGAAAAACTATACATACTTTCAAACACTTAGACATTCTATCAATCTATGCTTTAACAATCCTTCAATGACAACTTCAGATTCAGAAAACTTTATTCGTCCCAGGGTGCAATTGAGGTGACCAAAAAATATTTTCTGAGAACTGAGGACATTATCACTGAAAATTATAATAATGGAATAACTTGTGCTTTTTTGATCCTGTAGGCAAAACTCTTTTGGCATTTAAACAAACCAGCATGCAGTGAGCACACAAATGTCCACCCGCATCATACAATAGTAGAAAAAGCCACTTAGATAATGAGAAAGTGAGTATATGCATAAATATTGTACACAACTGCACTGCTTTGCTCTCTGTGTGCTTGGTTTTAAACTTAAAAATGCAATGTATACATTATAGTTTAATAAAATGTGTAACTGATATACTAACCACCAGTCCAAGTACTCCAGGAGGGCCTGGGGAACCAATAGCACCCTGAAAGAAAAAAAAAAGACAAAGAATTTGATGGTTAATTAAAAAACAAAAGAACGAGCAAACATGGATTCATACACTATGGCCCTTAATGTTCTGAATAAGATAACTGTTAGTGCTATTTTACTGTAATTCGTGTTATGATTAATGTTTTTTTTTGTAAAACTTGTTTAGAATAATTTGTGTTTTGTGTGAAGATAGAAATAAAAATTACATAAAATAATTAATTTGCATTTAATATTAATATTTAAAGATTTAAAGATTTAGCCTCACCAAATCTGGCCCTCTTTGAAAAAAAGTTAGATACGCCTATGTTA
>JAOUQV010000018.1:505344-516644 GCA_028565295.1 Aspidoras spilotus | reverse complement strand
GGCCCTACACCATACTAATAAACTATTGTGGTCTAAAACCAGGTGTTTCAGTTTCATTGTCTAACCCCTGTATATAACTCAAGGGATGAGTGCAGGGGCTGGGGAATATGGGAAGAATGATTATCAAAAATATACACATGACTAGAACTGGACATCCAAGTTTAATGATGTGGCAGCAATACACTTACTGTGTTGTGATCATTGTTGCCAAAGATCAGCATCGTGTTCGAGATTGAAAGACAAGAATGAATGAATAAATTCTTTATAGATGCATAAACCATAATTCTGCCTCGTGAGCATTTTCAGTCTAAACCCAGTACAATATCAACAATATTTAAAGTATCACTATTGCTGTCAATATCTGTGACATTGCTTAAACCATGGTGGAACATTCAGCATAATCAATCTCTGCAACTTGGCCATTGTAACAATAATAACCTATAGTGCTATTCAGAAAACCCAAGGACGCTTCCCAAGGATCAAAGTAAACATAAACATACTGCACATATACACTCTCCGGCCACATTATTAGGTATGCCTTGTTTGTAAAAGGTTGGATTCTTTGTCTTCAGAACTGCCTTCATGAAATACTTTCAACAGAGATGGTTTTCTGTATTCCTTGGTTGAAACGAGTGGTTATTTGAGTTACTGTTGGCTAACTATCATCTTGCACCAGTCTGCCCATTCTCCTCTGACCTCTCACATCAAGAAGACATTTTCCTCCACACAACTGTCACTCACTGGATATTTTTTCTTTTTCTGACCATTCACTGTAAACCCTAAAGATACTTGGGAGTAAAAATCCCAGTATATCAGCAGTTTCTGAAATACTCAGACTAGCCTGTATGGCACAAACAACCATGCCACATTTAAAATCACCTATGGTACCCATTATTGATGCTTGGTTTGCAAGTTGTGTTATAATTTGCTGATATTGGCGATAACAAGCAATTTAAATGTACCAAATAAAGTGGCCATTGAGTGTATATTGGTTTGATAAATGTATAAATGCGAGTTTGGGCCTTTCAATAAATGTATCATGTGTTGCTATGCTTTCCTGTTCTTAAATGTGTTTGGAAGAATAACATGCCAATGTTCATAACACTGTATAAAGAGATGAATATATACCATTCCTGTGCTGAAGCAAAGCCTGGTACAGTTCTCTCAAATCAGTTGTCAGGTTCTCTAGCTGGTCACGTAAATGGATGTTCTCCTGTATTAGACTGTGAATCGTGTCCTGTAGCTCAAACAAATTGCAAAGAACAAACACAAACACCAACACATACAGACACAGGGCCTATAGTGTATACATGTTAACCATGCAGAACATCCATGTCGGGAGAGTTTTGGCTTTCAGAGCTCATAGCTATGAATATTCAGAATCACACACTGCATTCATCTGATTGATGGAATGTAGCATGTGCTTCATGATCACAGAGAGAACAAAGTTGAGCTGTCACTGAGTTTGGCATAAATGGAAGTACAGCGATCATTAGTAGCCAATCATTAAAAAAAAAATAACTGAATCGGCACTTGGGAGGACATTCATTCAATTCTTTATATTTTGTAAAAAAAAAAAAAAAAAAAAGAATCACAGACGTGACAAAACTATCTTTTTTTTTTTTATCCGACATCAAGAAATAATTAAAAATAAAATATTGTTGTTGTGGGTCGCCATAACTGCTTTGTCAAGATCAAGTAGAGGGAAAATGGAATCTGAGGAAATTATGGAATACACTCTAATTTCCAGTTCTAAAATAAAAAATGCAGCAGATTGAATAAGCTAATTACTCTACAGGAAGAGTTCTGACAACTTGGAAGGCTGTTGCAAACTGACACGAATCATGGCTTCAACACAAGAGATGTCAGCTAAAGTCGGTAAATCATAAATAAAGGTCACAAAAGATGTAGATTATTCCCAGGAGTCTAAAATCTGGATGGTAGTAAGACATGCACAACAAATGAGAAACAAGATTAATTAGGATTATGCAGTGGACAAGGATATGTTGGCAAAACTTTTGTTTGGTGCCAGAGGGAAAAAAAAAAAAAGTATAAAGATAACTGCGTGAAGAAAACTTACTGCTGATATGGGCCTGCATGTCCCATAAAGGCTCAGGGGAGTCTACTGTACATTGCCACTAATGCCAAAGTCTACATTAAAATTTGGACAAGTGATGACTACTGTACAGGAAGATAATGAAGCTTGCCATAGGACACAGGACATGAAATCTTTCCTTCAAGAAAGACATGTTGATGGCATGGAATGCAAATAGTTCATATTTCAGTCTAGTTCAAAATATCCTATGGAAGAAAAATGGTCAAAGGCAAACGCTCTAAACGGCAAAGCTGATCTCAGCAATATGTTTAATCCAGATTTGATGGGGAATACGTTTGTCATTACGTTTCTCAAATTTAATGTCTCCATATTGATTTCTTCTACTGGATCTAAAATAAATCAATTGTGACTGACCTCAAGTTATATATTGCTTTTATTTCCCTCTTAACGCTAGAATGTTGGAATTTGGAAAACAATAGCATTGGGTATAGTATTTTTGTTTTCTATAAAAGTAAACAATCTGCTTTAGTACTCAAATTCATCCAACGTCACTTGCTTTACTCATGATTGGCTAATATTAGACAAAATAAAATGGAGGAGTCAAAAACTGATTTTAAGCATGCTACAGCTAAACACATGCAACTTTTTAGATCCCCGTGCGCCTCACTCAGAACCTGTGTGACAAGTGCCTCCTGGATAAGTTTTATTAAAATACCCCTACAGGAATGAAACGTGTTTAGGACAAAAATATCCGTAACCCAACATCTTGTTTTTAAATTATGGACTTGGACCAGATAGAGTGCAGATGTTGGGCATTTCAGCAAGGATCTTTTATGATCCACCAGCTAAAGCCTTGCAAAGTCCATATATAGAAGTTGAATAGGATTTAAAAATAAATAAAAGAAAAGGGGGGGCTCCTGTTTACTAACAGACAACGTGCATTTAAACACATCACAAACTTATCTTCTGTATTTTCCACAGAGGTACATTTGTGTTCTACATATATAAAGAGGCGAGGCAGGATATGTGAACAAACAACTTTTATTATTTATGCCTTTGGGTGCTTACACATCTTTAGGCACTCTTGGTAGCTCTTGAGCGCTTTTTCACTACCACAGGCTTCTGACTCCTCAGGATGGCACTGGTTCGCCTCAGGGCAGCCTAAGATGAGGTACAATATTAGCCTTAAAAGGCACACACACATCTCAAAAACATGATAATCAGATCTTGCTTGGAAAACAAAAAAGGAGTCTCTGCCTACAAAGAGTTAACATCTCTACTTAATAAAACAATGTTGTATCTAAATGTTTTATCTAAAATAGCATTTTATTTAAACTAATACAGCAACTTTCTCTGCAAATATCTGTTCAAGGAGTCAGTTTAACAAATGCAGAAGCAAAATTATGGATAATCACTAAAATTTACAATTTGACAGTAAAACTGTCTTTCTGTAGATTTCAAGATTAAGATGCTTACTTTTTTTGCAACCAACCTTCTATAGTTATTCTATAATTTAAATGCTCAGAGATACATTTTATTTAGTATAATATCAGTGTGCGTTTAAAAAGTTTTGCCCAAATCACCACACAACCATTTCATAATGTATAGCTGTGAATGCATGCTCACCATGCAGAGGTCCTTCCTGTATTTATTTTTACGGATGATGTTCCTTAGGCGGTTGAGCGTGGTGCGAGAGTTCTTGTTGATTGTGATCTTCTCGTACGCTTTAACGGGTTTGCGGTGACCTGAGCAGATCAACCGTTATGAAACATTACTACAATAAAATAAAGCCCTGGCTGAACAAATTATCAGCTTAAAAAAAAAAATCAACAGGGACCCACAATTAACATGCAACGTGAATACCTTATCAATCGATTTTGTAATTACCTGCACGTTTCTTCAGGATGATAACAACACCTTTGCCGTCAGCTGGCTGCTCAACGCCTACTGTCTTACGGTGAATGAGGCCATTAAAGCGAAATGCATTCCTGGCTTTCAGGTTGTTTGGCTCCTGAAACAGAACAAATATAAGAAGTTTTAAATAGTGAAGTTATTAAGACATTATTATTATTATAAAATGTATAAAGACAAAAATCTGACCTGTTGGCAAACATACTACTTACCGTGCTATAGGTCTGGCCATTCCTCTTAATTAGAAATCTGGAGTTATTCCTGATCACCATCCACTGCAGGTGAGCCGACATGATGCCAGAGCCTGAAAAAAACAATAGTTGCAAATTTATAACAGTCAAATACATGAAAGTTGAAAGTAGTAACACTAGGGAAATATTATTTAGATGCATTTCCAAACAGGGGTTCATGTATTATGCATTTGTTTCTTTTGCCTAATCCACAGAAGGGTCATGGGCCTGCAGGTGGCCACCAGGCAACTAAGTGCGCAAGGGCGTTAACCCATCGTATTGCCACATACACATTTAAAACACTAAGGGCCAATTTGGAGACACCAATTAACCTAGCATGCGTGTCCTTGGAAACACACATTTTCCAGGCAGCTCCACCTGGGGATCTGTAGCCACTGCGCCGCCCCGCCATGTATTTTATTTAAAATACACAGAAATCACTTCGCTCGCAAAATCTACACCGGCTATCCGCACTAACTATACACTCAGTCACTCGACGTTTAAATGAAACAAGGGAAAAAGTCTCCAACATTGTAATGTAGCTCAAGTGCAATAAGGATGAAGACGGAACCTGGTATAACAGAAACCATTATCATTTCGAGCTCGTGTTTTCCAACTAGCATAACTTCACGCACTAGCTGAAAGGCGCACGAAGCGCAGGCCTCCGCGCACACAGCACAGCTATTGTAAAATATCTTACAAACAACACAGATACAAAGTCAGACCCCGTACTTATAACAAACATTGTACCTTATAACACAAGTAAAAGCTCGCTTTATTGCCCCACTACACAATAAAACATATTTTAAAGTGTATGAACTGTAACACAAGCCGACCACGCTACCTTTTCCAGCAGAGGAAGAAGGAGAGAAAGAAGGAAGTTCCGGTTCCGGTCAAAAATAATAGATTATTGCGCGTGAAAATAAAATACAAATAAATGTATTTAGTTCAATTAAATCTGATACAATTGTGTGATTTTATAATTGCTCGTATTACCTATACAAATGTCCGTGTTGTGACTTGCTTTGAGATGAATAAAAAGCGATCTATTTGTTTTAGCTTGTACGCGGATGGATATTTTTTATAACCAGTGTTGCGGCTTGGGCAACGTCAGATATTTGTCTCGTACGTCATTTGTGAGCGACGGTTTCCGTAACAACAAAAGCAATTGGCAATAATATAGTGCTTAGGTTAGTTTCGTATTATAAACTGTAAAATATTATTTTTTCAGTCGTCTTTGTGTAGCAGTGTTATACGTAACAAAACTCTACCTGTCACCAGCCTTTGTAAACTGTGTGTAGAACTCTAGTTTATTGTTGCTGAGTACATAGATTCTGTCAAATTCTGTATTTAAGGGTTTATTTTGTATGAACAGTTTCTAAAAATGTTATCAGTCTTATGAAGTGTTATAGTGATTTCAGAGAGAACATACTGTATAAACACACGTTATGGAAAATGAAGAGGATTTGGAGTCACTTGGGGAGAAACTGTACCAGCTTATTTATCCTAAATACGCTGACATGGCTTCAAAACTAACAGGTACTGGTTGTACGGCGATATATAGATGTATACATACATCAGATTGTCACCCTGGCAAAATAGAGTAAACGGCGTTTATTAATTATTCAGTTTTTTGAATTAGCATCATCACATTAAAAAGCAATCTTCAACTGATTTGTAAGAAACAAATCCCTCAAACATTTTAACAAAACCATGCGTCTCAAATATTGGTACCCCTGAAATAAAGTCTAAGTGTGGGGTTAGAATTTATAGAACCAGTCACTGGCATTGTCGATGATTTACATCATACTAGCATGCATGCCTTTGGAGTGTGGAGCACCTGGAGGAAACCCATGCGAGCACGGGGAGAACATGCAAATGCCACACAGAAAATTTCCCAATTGATCAAGCTCAGGTCTTTCTTGCTGTGTGGCAAATGCACTACTACTGAATCACCATGCCGCCCAATAGTAATAATGAGTTATTCTACAAAAATAATCATCTGCAGTAAATGCAGTTGCAGTTTGATTATTATAAACTACCTTCATTATGAAATGTAAAGTAATACACACGTTTTTGTAATCTATTATAATACTATAACTAATATATAACAATATGCTGTACTATAACTAAAATCACAGGTATAGACCCCTATAAAATAAGACAAGTTTTAGATCACTGTACTGCTGGACAGTGGTGAACCAGATTTAGTTTCTTGGCAGAAGCAGACAGATATTGCTTTCTAGGCATGCCAGGAAAACAACCATCTAATGGTAGTTTTGGAGACTTGGGGACCCCAAGATGGTGCTTTTTTCTGCAGGTCTCTAACAATGATTCTCAGTTGTGTGAGATCAAAATGAACCTGGGTCATCCTCCATACAAGTTTTTCATAATACTGTATCATTTTAATTTCTGGTAATAACTTAAGATATGAGTATTTCTCAGGCATTTCATGACTTATAAAGGTCGCCACATGTTTCCTTATTTGTATATAAGAATATCTGATCTCAGTGTCATTACATACTCCAGTAAAAAATTATGATATCTTGAAAGTCACTAGACATTTATTAATATAAAAAAGCACACCAGACTTTATAATAGAATAATTTCTAGGAGTGTCAGTAATTGGGGTGCTTGTGTTTTTTTTCCTGGAAACTGCTATGCTGCAGGAATGCTGCTGGAACTGCCAGGGGCTGTGATTAGTCAAATGCTGCAGGATGAGGCTCTCCTTACCAAAGCACTGGAGAGGGCAATGGAAGCCGTGCACAGTGATCCGAGGTAATGCTCAATATCACATATCTATAACCTCCCAACAACAAGGTGCACCATGTCCATGTTTGTAGAACAACGCAAACACTGACAGCACTGCCTTAATCAAATTATTTTATGTTAAGACATGCATTTGTATAGTTGTGTATATATTATCTTTAGATTTTATAGTAAACCGCCACCACAAGCTGATGATATAGACTCTGTATCCTCCGATTGTATGGGTGAGCAGCTGTATGAGCTCATCAACCTATACAACACAGAATACACCCAGAAAATCACAGGTTATTACTTTTTAATATATTCCACTATATCTGTCTAGTCAGTTTTATAAATATAATTTTATATGTAACTAAGATGTTTTTTTTTTCCTTCGAATGAACAAAGGAATGTTGTTAGAGCAGGACAAAAAAGTTGTGCTGCTGATGTTGTCTGACCCAGTCCTACTGCAGGAGAAAGTCAACCTGGCCCTAAAAACCTTGCAGGGGTGAGTGAGAGTATGTGTGTGTGCTAAGATCTTTAAAAGCATACTTAATGAGTGACTTCTAAGTAGAAGAAAAAGGCAAATAAATAAAGTAAGAAATACCATAATCCATTCCTTGGGAGCATTACACAATGTGATAATAGTAAGAAGCTGATTGTTGTGATACAATCTTAAATCCGAAAAAATAAGACGGTATGGAACCGAGATATTTCATGTTCTATCTGGTCATCTGCATTTAATTAATTAATAAACATATGTCACAGTGATATATTTCAGGGCAGCAAACCTCCAACAAAAGAATTTACTACTTTGTAAATGCTTCCGTTTCTTTTCTCTAAAAGATCCCAGGTGTTGTTTTTTCCCCATTCTTAATTCAAACATGATTTAAGATGTATAACAGTACGGGGTTGTCATTGTCACCGCTTTCCCCAGATTTTTTCCCCATGCTTTACGGTGATAAACATGGCCTTGTCTAAACTTTTTTGAGATGTGTAACGAATTTAATAATCACCTACTTTTTCTATTTAAATGATACATTTTCTCACCTTTGGAATTCACTGAGCTCCTGAGAGCGACCCATTCTTTCACAAATGTTTGTAAAAACAATCTGCAAGGCTAGGTGCTTGATTTTATACAACGGTGGCCATGGAAGTGATTGGAAAACCACAAAAGTGATTGGAACACCTGATTCTGATCATGAGCAAATACTTTTGGTGATATAGTGTACATGTAAATGCCTACTTGTATAACTTCAATCCACCAGTAATGTGCCCAGTTAGGTCTATTACCTCTACGTCTTTTACTGAATATTTTTCTCACAATTAGGTCTAGTTGTCACAGTCAGCGAGAGACTGTCATGAAAGATGGAGCTGACCAAAATGAAGTGGAAGTGATTGGAGAGAAACTCTTTGCACTCGTACAAGACATAGACCCAGTCCACTGTGCTGATATCACCGGTGAGCTTGTTTTTAGGTGTATAATTTTCACCTATGCGTCCTCATGTATTTGATGTTGCATGTGGCTTACTGATGTACACACAGTTTTATGTTCTGTATGGACAGCTGTGATTTTTGCTCTCCTAACAAAACATTTTTGAATTTGTGCCTCACATGTTTACATACGATGCAGTACTTCCCAGCAGTCATTCTTTTTCTTACCTGTGCACATGGGAGTATATGCACTTTTGCTTAGTCTATAACCATTTATACTGCCTAGAAAAGCTTGGGAGCACCAGGAAAATTCACTCACATATAATAAGTATACAGTGGACATTAGTACATTAGAAGTACTCAGTCAAGGCAGGGACAGATGTACTGTACGACTGTATTGTATAGCAAGACACAAAGGATTAAAAGAAAATGAGAAAGCAGACCTAGGAAGTATGAAACTCAACCTCAACTTCATCAGCTTTCCACAGATGGAGTTCCTCCTAAAAATACAGTAATACATAAGGGATAATTAATAGGATGGACATACCAGAAGTACATAACATAAATTGCCATGAAATGCCACAGGAGACCAGTAACTTTGTCAATACATACATACTTCTCCCAATCACATTCTGCTAGTGCTGTAAAGGGCCGCATTGGCATGTGACGAAACTGCTCATCAATGATCCCACTAGGCTTCTTGTTACCATGTTGGAAGGTCAGGCACATGCATCTATTCAGATGTAAGATAATACCCACGGTGGTAATACAGGGTTCATAAAACCATAGTAAATAACAATATGTAATTTGTGTCTTCATTATGTAATCTATTACGATTGTGTGTAGGTATGCTGTTGGAAATTGACGTCGGCACACTTAAGAAGATTCTGTCTGATCGTGGCATGCTTGAAGTTGCAGTACAGCGAGCAAAGAGTGCCCGGGTATGTGTAAATATACAGTCAAACCATTTCTATTCAGGTTTAAAAGTAGTAGTGGAAATTAAAGAACAAGTCTAGAACAGTATTAGAAGAAACAACAGCTATAAAAAGATTATACCAGATAATGCCAGATTATATATAATACAGAGTATGTACTGTATATAACCTCAGTTCACTTCTCTGTATGAGTTTTGGGCATTATTTTGAAAAGATAAGAGATAAGTAATACACCTTCATTGCATCTAGAAATGTCTTTAAATGATATAAATACAACCTTAGAAGAACAACACACTACATATTAATTATTTACAATAAATTATAAAAAAAAATGGAAATCAAAATGGAGACGTAATAGCTTAGTACATCATCAGTATGAATTAAGAGAGTATGTAACAGCCAGGTGTTGCTAATTAAATGCTATTTGGAAAGGAGCGTTGCCTGAAATTCCACCAGAATAATTTTAGATATGGAAAATTTCATACAGAAAACAATTATTTCTTTCTTTTTGTTTTTTCTTTAAATACACAGGATAAGATGTAATATATCCTATGCCAATCCATTAAGGCTTTACATAGGGGCCATCTATACTCTTTTTCTGCCTGCTACCACAACATCCTAAACTAAAGCCATAATATATTATAGCCATTTAACAAATAATCAAATAATCACCTATCCCAATAACATAGAAAATCCCTTGGATCCTCAGCAACTGCATTGCTGAGCTCGTCTCAGGGGTCATCAGGTAGACACCTCATCTAATGAGTGTTTTGCTGAATTAAGCCCACAAGGTTGCAGCAAAAGTGAAAGGAAAGGTTTATAAGAGAGTAGTGAGACCATGTTTTTTAGCAATGGTATTTTACAAGGGTTTCGTGCATGTCCAGCAGGTACAACTTTTGCTGCCCTCCTTCTTTAACTAAGGGCCATAATTGACATCTGTTTCTTCACAGAAGGAATCACCTCACTATTTGAACTCTCTTAATTTTAACAAGCCCCTCTTATTAAATGAGTTAATTACACTCAAATAGCAGCAGCATGTAATAACATTTGATTCTGTTGGTTGCCCATTACGCAGCCACACCTAGTCAAGAATTTTTTTTACAGGTTGTATTGTCTTTTCTGGCAAAATCAGTAATTCAACACACAAGTGATGATAGACTGCTATTGTTCTGAACACTAGTGTATACTGAAAGAGTATATACCATTTTTAAAGATGGTCAGAAGATTGTCAACAAATGCATGAGAGGTTTATTATTAAAACATTATCGCTTCAAAAATGGAATTGATTAGGACAAATGCACAAACCCCTCAGCTGAACACCCATGGTCCTGGATCCCTGACAGCACTACATGAAGAAAAGTTATTAATCTATGCCTGCTAAAAGCACATGTACATGAAGGATTACTTTGGCAACTATTTGAAGCACTACAAAACAGTTAGATACACAAATGTCCATAAACTGTCGAATGTGGTCAGATGAAACAGTATTCCATGTCTGCTTTAGAAGAAGAGGACACTGCTCTGGACCAAACATGCAATGGACTACCCACACTATTATAAGCTAGAAGACCAAAATCCAGGGTCTGTCAAAGCACAGGGCTGCGTCAGTGGCCACATCAAAGGTTATTCACAGGTTATTAGCCGTTTCCATGCTGTCACATCATGTATAGCCGCTGAGACATACTTCCAAAAACTGCATAATAAAATTGTTGTCCTTATTTATGTCCACAGGAGAATGCACCGAGTCAAGAATGGACCAGAATGGACAATCTAAAGACTACAGCATGACGTTTGTATAAATGTTAATATCAATATTGGGGAAGATTGAAAAAAGGCATGACTGGAGAAAAAAAAAATCACTCCCACTGTCATCCATGTCCTGGATATTATAAAATGTTATATACATCGTTTAATCTTCACAAGAGATTGAGGTTAAAGTATGAGGTAGTTCAGTTTCATTAAGTAGAACTTGAGTGACCAACAGTA
>JAOUQV010000018.1:488880-501775 GCA_028565295.1 Aspidoras spilotus | reverse complement strand
ATGCTGGTAGAGGAAAACGTTTCCTGACTTGCTCCTCAAAAACACCCCAAAGTGGCTCTTGATACATCACAAAGACTAGCTGTGTTGGTCACAGATGTGCCAGCAAGACGTGCACCAACAATTTGTCCTCTTTTGAACTCTGGTAAGCCACACATAATGTTGTATGCATTGCAATATTCTGAGCAAAACTGTGCTATTACCCTGCTAATTGAACCTTCACACTCTGCTCTTACTAGTGCCATGTGCAATTAATGAAGATTGGCCACCAGGTTTGTCCAATTTAGCCATGAAACCTCCCACACTAAAATGACAGACAATGAAACTGAAACACCTAACCCCTGTACATGTTATACAGTGGTATTAAAAAGGTTGGGCACCCCTGATCATTTACATTATTAATTTCAGTTGACTATATCATGTAGGAGACAAGTTTATAGGATTATGTGCAGTAAATATTCACTAACTAAATTAGGCAGGTGCATACATTTGGGCACCTTTTTGGTTTTATTGATTTGAATAGCTTTAGCACTAATTATTAGAACAATTTTTTTTATAAGATTATTGACCCATGACCTAAACACACAGGTGAATACAATTATGACAGTGTTAATATTAAGATGTTCAATTGGAAAGTTTTTCTCCTCTTTGCATCTTCTCTGAAGTGTGGTAACATGGGAGCCTCAAACCAACGCTCAAATGACCTGAAAACATATTGTTCAACATCATGGTTTAGGGGGATACAAAAATCTATCTCAGATATTACAGCTGTCAGTTTCCACTGCCAGGAATATAGTGAGAAGATGGAAAACCACAGGCACAGTTCTAGTTAAGCCCGAAGTGGCAAGCCAAGAAAAATCTCAGATAGGCGGAGGCGAAAGATGGTAAGAACACTCATAGTCAACCCACAGACCAGCTCCAACAACCTGCAACATCATCTTGCTGCAGATGGGGTCACTGGGCATCGTTCACTTATTCAGCGCACTTTGCACAAGGAGAGGCTGCAAACGCCACAAAGAGAGTCACTTGAGGTATGCTACAGCATATTTGGACAAGCCAGACTTATTTTGGAAAAAGCTGCTGTGGACTGATGACAATAAAGTATTTGAACATAACAAGCGGCGGTAGGCATGGTAGAAAAAGGACACAACATTCCAAGACAAAGACTTTCTACCCACAGGTAAATTTGGTTCCATCATGCTGTGGGGCCAGTGCATGCACTGGGAATCTTATTAAAGTTTAGAGTCGCATAGATTCCAGTCAAGATCAGCAGATTCTTGAGAACAATGTTATAGAATCAGTGACAAAGTTGTAGTTACGCTGGGGCTGGACCCTAAACACGGCTCAAAATCTACTAAGGCATTCATGCAGAGGAACAAGAACAAAATGACCTGAATATTTTTGAAAATCTGTGGTGTGATTTAAAGCGAGCTGTCCATGCTGGAGGCTGTTATTTCTGCAAAAGATTCTACTAAACATTAAGGCCATTTTTTCGGTTGAGTGTCCAAATTTATGATTCTAATTATGTTTGAATAATTATTGCACACTTTCTGTAAATCCTATAAACTACATATCACTTCTCAAATATCACTGTGTTCGTTTGCTATATTATATATTTAGCTAAAATTGCTGAGTGATTTATAAAGTAAAATCATCAGGGGTAATTGTCCCACTACACACACGCGTACTTTTTTGGGAGAGTCTTTCTTAATTTTCTTAGGTGTTTCGTGGACAGGAGCCTCTGGTATCGGTGGTGGGGGTGGTGAACACTGATTGGCTAGAGAGTTGCTGCGCTCTCGTCCTATGGAATTAGTGGATGATTCGGACGTTGTGCGTGAGCGATGACCAGACATCTGAGAGAGAAGGAGACACAGGGTTAAAGAGAGTTTTTGCTGGCAACTTTGATAGAAGCCTTTGCACAAACAGGTTATAGTAGTTTCAGGTTATGGTTTACATCAAACAAAAGAATGGTAACAGCTGCATGCATTAGAAACTACTTTTGACTCCCTGAGGCTGCCAGGGACTTTTCAACCACAACAGTCCAACGAGTTCATATATACTGTTAGGTGGGAAACATATCCAATGAGAGGTGACTCTGAGAGCAGAAACAACTTTCTGATGAGAGAAGAACATACACTTGTTTTAGTTCACAAGAAAGCTACAGTAAGAGTGGTGCGCAAAATAATAGCAGTCTAATGTCACTAATGCATTTAATTACTCATTTTGGCAGAAAATTGGAAAATATTACATTTAATCATTTAATGAAAGGGGCCAGTTCAAATTAATAGCAGTGTGCAGTTTAAATAGCAAGGTCATTCTGTAAAGCAGGTGTCAATTATGGCCTTAGTTAAAGGAGGAGAGCAGCAAATGTTGTACCTGCTGGCTTTACCCCTTTCTCAGTGAGTAAAATGGGTTGTTCCAGACCTTGTATCGAAGGAGAAAGAACTGCTCAGCTCAAATGATCTTAAATGCGTTAAAATAGCAAAACACACACGTGATAGAAAAGAATACCATTCGCTTAGTTCACAGAATAACAAAAATGGGGGGGAGCACCCAGTGATCGGTTCCAGGAAAACCAAAGATCTTCAGCGACCTGTGAATACTGTAAAAATCAATAGATGCCTATATGAAGCCAAAATATTTTAAGTTTTGCATTTTAAGTTTACTAAATTGATATTTTTGTTTCTCACAGTGACTTTGGGTATATAGAAATACAGGTGCGGGTCATAAAATGACCAGGAATGAAAAGGAATATCATGAAAAAGTTGATTTATTTCCATAATTCCATTCAAAAAGTGAAACTTGTATCATATACACATTCGTTACACACAGACTGATATATTTCAAGTGTTTATATCTTTTGATCTGATGATTATAACTGAAAAGTAATAAAAAAACAAATTCAGTATGTCAAAAAAATTGAAAAATACTTTAAACCAATACCAAAACATTGTTTTTAGAAATGCTTGGCAGCTGAAAAGTATGAACATGAAATGTATCAGCATGTACAGCACTCTTAGTTATACTTAGTTGGGGCTCCTTTTGCCGAATTACTGCAGCAATGCGAAGTGGCATGATATTTTAATTTTATAATCAGCACCTGTAAATGCTATTAGGAGGTTTTAGCTTCTTCTCAGTTGTATTAAATATACTACTATTATTTTGCACATAACTACACGTACTACAGCAGCAAGACCATATCTGAAGGGATCTGATGCCACAGAAGACACAGGATTAACATAAGTAAACCAGACTGTAAAATAGGTAAAAAACTTTGCCTTGTACTGATGATTTAATAAAACTGTGTCTAAAATATTCTAATCTTCAGAGCTGCACATGTGCTTGTAGATTATTATTATTACGCAGATGTAGATTATTACAAAACACGTAAATAAATTTGAGTTCTGGTAACCTTCTTGTTGGCTTAAACCAATCTGGCCATTCTTCTTTGACTACTTTAAGCAAAATTGTGTGCAGACCCAACTGGCATCAGAAAGAATAATAAGATATATAACACATATATAATATATAGAAGCATGCACGCACGCACACAATGTTTCCTGACTTGCTCCTCCAAAACACCCCAAAGTGGCTCTTGATACAGAGCAAAAATGTGCTCTTACCGGGCTAACATTTTATATATATTCTCTATTTATTATATTATATATATATATATATTTTTTGTAAAATTTTCATTATCTATACTAAATAATGAATTAAAATAATTAATAAATAATTAATCATTAAAAGAGAGATCTCCTACCCTGTGACCCGAAGATTGTGATGTGGTTCTGGATCTTCTTCCTGTACTCTAGGCACAAACCAGTAGCAGAAGTGTATTTGTTACAAAAACACACAACTCTGATACTTCTTTTATGTTGTAAGTTTTGAAATACAACTCACCATCTGTGCCATTTTGTCATAGAAGTCCATCTGAGAAGGTGCTCCATGGGAAGGCAGAGTTTGATGTGGCTGCTGTGGAGCATGTGTAGCTTCTGCGCCTGCAATCTGGTGTGGAATATGAGGAGGTGTCAGAGGAGAAATCTGAGGGGTCATCTGGTGGGGCATCTGGTGGGGCATCTGGGGAGATGTCTGCTGGGGCAATTGTGGAGGCATGCCAGGTGGCAGGTGAATTTGACTCTGGGCTGGCATAGTTGGGTATAGTTCCTGGCTTTCAGACTGATATTGAGGCATTAAACCATGCTGGGGTGGAGCAGGGACTGCTGGGTTAAACAAAGCACCATCAATCTGATGAGATCCATGCTGCAGAGAGATAGTGCCATCTTGCAAAATAGTTGATGGCGCTGGAAAAGAAACCAATATGCGACATTTAGTTTCATAATTTTCCCCAATATAGAATGCTTTGTATTTGTTGAAGAAAGATAAATGAAGAAAGAGGATTCTAACTAAAGAAACACACACCTGGTGGCATGAGCTGCACCCCTGGCATGGATGGACCAGGCTGGGGCATAAGGGTGGTCATGAGGGGGTTATGAGGCTCACCGAAAAAAGATGAACCTTCAGTAGGACTAGTTTCGTCCTCTGAGCTTGGTGTAGTGCAGGCAGATGGCTGGGGAGTACTGCGATCTGTACACAATGCTATCACACCATCCTGACAGAGGAAAAGAGAAATTTCTTACTTAATGTTAGACAATCCCTGCTACATCATCGGTAGATCACACATATACTTTCATTTAAACTCTCACTTGTACTCTCATACACACACACACACCTTAATCTGGTTGCTGAGCTTCCTCATGTGCAGGAGCCAGTCAGGCTCATGGAAGAGTTCTTGTTCTGGCTTCTCCTTCAACTGGGGGTCAAAAAACCTCAATCGCTCAGACATCTGAAATTAAAAACATAGAACATGAAGAGGGAATGTGAAAAGATCTCCAAGAACAAACATTAAAACCTAGAGCATATATGTGGGAAGTTTCTGAGTGAACATACCTGTATAAGCTGGCTGATGAAAATAGGCGAGTGGTAGCTGGGAAAGTTTAAAAGTGCACGGGAAATGACCTCACAGTAGTGAAAAGCTTGGGCACAAAGCCCCGCCTCTGCCAGACGGCATGCGTAGATAAACTTAAACACCTGCAAAGATTGATGGTTTGACTTTTATACAGACTCAATTTCTAGAAATGTCTAACAATGCAATACAAATGTAAATACACTAACAAACGTTAGGGATACTTGTCTTTCAGGTAAAATTTATGGAAAACATAAAAATTGTCACACTACAGTGATATCATGAAAGTACAGAATTTAAATAAAAGCATGCAAGTTAAAACCGAGTTCTTTATCACAATCAACGTACTGAAAAAGCCAACAGCAGTATATCCTAACAAAAATGTCAATGTCTCAATAACCTTTCATGTGCCCTTGAGCATCAATTACAGCTCGACAACGACGTCTCATGCTGTTAACAAATTTGAGACAATCACTGTGCAATTAAACGATTCCTGTAGATGTCAATATGACTTCTGCACCTCTCAAAAGGTATTCTGGCCCACCCTTCATGAGCAAACTGCTCCAGTTGTCTAAGGTTTGAAAGGGTACGTTTTCCAGGCGGCATGTTTTCGCTCCTTCCATGATTAAGATGCTCAATATGATTTAGGTCAGGGCTCACAGAAGACCACTTCAGAATAGTCCAATGTTTTCCTCTTGGCCATTCGTGCATGTTTTTAGATGCATGTTTTGGGTCATTATCCTGGTGCAAGACCCATGACCTCCGACTGAGACCAAGCTTTCTGACACTGGGCAGCACATTTCTCTCTACAATTCCCTGATAGTCTTAAGATTTAATTGTACCCTGCACAGATTCAAGACACCATGTGTCAAAGCAGCCCCAGACCATAACAGAGCCTCCTCCATGTTTCACAGTAGGGACAGTGATCTTTTCTTGATATGTTTCGTTTTTCAGTCTGTGAACATAGAGCTGATGTTCCTTGCCAAAGAATTCCATTTTTGTTTCATCTGTAAATAGAATATTCTACCAGAAGCTTTGTGGCTTGTCAACATGTAGTGTGTGTGTTTGTGCACGTCTAATACAAACCTGAAAGTTATGCAATGAAAGAGGCTGGGAACCAAGTGACTGTGCATACTCATACGCTTCTGTCCTCTGGATTGCGTCTGTTGCACAAAAACTCACAAACGGAAGACTAAGAGCGAGAGAGATGCAAATATCACAACACAGATTAGATGTATATAAGTCATTTGCATGTCACAAAACAATTCAGAGAAAAGTATTTGTAATAATGCACCACAACATTAGCGGTAATATAAAAATTAATAAGTTTCATTCTGTAATAATGGTTATATACTTTCAGTAGGTCTGTATTATTATTATGAATTAAGTAAAGAATTGCAAAGCAATATTTTGGTTTCCCTATTATTCTTAATATAAATAATAGTATACCACCAATCCACCAAGTCTACATACAAATAGTTGTAAACCACCTGTACATGTTATTTTAATAATTTAAAAATTGTAATGATTAAAAATCACTATTCTTATGATTAAAACCTCGTGTTTTACACAAGATGCCCCAACTGAGGAATACTTTGAAAACTACTTTACAAAATATATTGTTGCAAAATATGCACCATTTATTGTAAATCCAGCTTTAACAATAAACTGCATATACAAATCTACTACAACCCTAAAGTTTATTCAAATCTTGAGCGTAAGCTCATATTTCCGCCCCATAATTTTTAAAATGATGTACGTGAAAGCTGCTGCCTGTGAGGCTATATTAATCATATCTGAGCAACAGCAAAAAAAAAAAAATCACAATGTGCTGCTGTCAGTGGAGGAATGCAAATAGTTTGGATCGCTTATGAAGCTAACTGAATTAGCCTCAGCCCACTGAAACCAATGAGATGAGGTGACAAAACCCGCTAGCACAAAAGCTAGCATCTCATTTAGTGTACCAAGATGTGATTAATCACTATAAAAACCACACAGTTGCTCAGATAACACGTATTAATTAAAATAAAATATAAATAATATTTACTTGTATTTATAAATAACTTGGCTGTTTGCAGAGCCTGATACGTCGGAGATCTGGTGTGGTGCAAGAATGCTATCAGACCTGCATAACACTACTGTTTTATAACCACTATTCTACAAAAAGATTCAGTACCATTAGTACTAAATAAAAACTATTCTATAGCTCAAAACACAACAGGATTCAGATTATTAACCACTGCACTACAGATTCATGATTATTTTATGTGTACCTGTGGTTGGAGCCAATAAGGACAATCTTGGTGCTCTTCTTGGTAAAGACACCAAAGTCAACCTGGGCCATCAAGTAACAGAAATGAGCGGCATCAAGCAGACCTTTAGAAGCTGTAAAACACACACAAACACCGAATGCCTTACATGCATATCATTTTCAGCCTTAACACTATAGCAAGCAATGGCACTTGAGAATCATGTCAGGGCTTACCCAGCGTGTCTCCCATTGTCGAAATGGTGCGTGTGTCCAAGTCGAGTGCATGCGTGAGGTTGGAAAGAACCATGGCCAGGTGAGGACGCCAGTCACCCCACTTTTCATCCCCACAACACTGTCAGGGAAAGGAACACAATGTATTATAATTCGAAATGTACAGTGGGGCAAAAAGTATTTAGTCAGCCACTAAATGAGCAAGTTCTACTTAGAAAGATGAGAGACTTCTGTAATTCTTATCATAGGTACACTTCAACTATGAGAGACACAATGAGAGAAAAAATTAAGGAAATCACATTGTAGGATTTAAAAAAAAATTTATTTGTAAATTATGGTGGAAAATAAGTATTTCACCCTCAAACAAGCAGGATGTTTGCCTCTCAACTTCTTTAAGAAGCTCTTATGTCCACCTCTTGTTACCTGTATTAATGGCACCTGTTGTTACCTAATGTCACCATTATCTGCATAAAAGATACCCATCCACAGCACAAGTGACAGACTCCAAACTCAACCATGATCAGGAAGAAAATGGTAGACCTGCACCAGGCTGGGTAAAATGTATATGCAGTAGGTAAACAGGTTGCTGTGAATAAACCGATTTTGGAGTAATTTTAAGAAAATTAAAGACATACAGGACCATTGATAATCTTCCTCAGTCTGGGGCCCCATGCAAGATCTCATCCCATGGGTTCAAAATGATTATGAGATCAGTGAGCAAACATGCCATAACTACACAGAGAGGCCTGATGAATGACCAGCAGAGAGCTGGGAACAAAGTAACAAAGGGGCCATCAGTAACATATTACTCAGTGAGGGACTTAAATCCTGCAGTGCCAGGAATGTCCCCCTGCTTACGCCAGTACATGTACAGGCTGATCTGAAGTTTGCAAGAGAGCATATGGATGATCCAGAAGAGGACTGGGAGAATATCAAGGTCAGATGAAACTAAAATAGAACTTTTTGGTAAAAGCTTAACTTGTCATGTTTGGTAGAAGAATTGCATCCCATGAACACCATACCTTCTGTGAAGCATGATGGGTGGAAACATCATGCTTTTGGGCTGGTTTTCTGCGAAGGGTCAGAACGACTGATCCCTGTTATAAAAACAAATAACGGGGCCATGTATCATGATATTTTAAGCTAAAACCTCGTTCCATCAGTGAGAGCACTGAAGATGGAACATGGCTGGATCTTCCAGCATGACAATGATCCCCAACATACCACTCTGGCTCTGAATGGACCAGAATACAAGCTACAGTGTGTGCAAAGCTGGTGAAGACTTGAAACATTTGACCTCTGTCATTGTCAACAAAGTCTGTTACAAAGTATTGAGCTGAATTTTGTTTTCGACCAAATACTTATTTTTCACCATAAATAAATAAATAAATAAATTCTTGGAAACCTACAATGTGATTTCCTGGATTTTTTTCCTATTATGTCTCTCATAGTCAAAGTGAAAGTGATCCATGTTTGCCACTATGTTTTGCACACAGCGAAATTTGTCCTCTGCATTTAACCCATCCGTGCAGTGAAACACACATATACACACACACACTGGTGAAGTGAGCACACGTGCCCGGAGCGGTGAGCAGCCCTGCACAGCGCCCGGGGAGCAACTGGGGGCTAGGTGCCTTGTCGAAGGGCACTTCAGCCGTGACTTAGCGTTACTTGGAATCGAACCAGGGACCCTCTGGTCGCAAGGCTGGTTCCTTAACCACAGGCCTACGACTGCCCCAAAAGTGTAACCTATGATGGAAATTACAGACCTCTCTCGTCTTTCTAATTAAGAGAACTTGCCCAATCATTGGCTGACCAAATACTTTTTGTCCCACAGTTTCAGTTAAACATAATGTTAGATGGCACATAAGTTGGGTATAACATATAGCAACATTTCTCAATACTATCATAAGTCATAATGTTTTTTAAGAGTGTTGTAGATGTTGCAAACCTTTATTTTGTTTTAAATTAAAATACAGGACCGTAAACATTAATTTTCCAACTGTTTGCCAATTTTTAACTGTTTGGCATCTAAGCATGGTTCCATTCCATACTCTGCTGTTTACCCTCAATCGCAATTTTCATATAATATAATTGTGTGTGTGTCATAACCATATGTCATATTATTAAAAATAAAATCAATGAAGATAAATCAATATAATCCTAATTTTATTTATTTATCTCCTTATCCCCAACAATTACAGACAACTACAGTAGTTTAGAATTAATGTAGAATTGAGTGTAGCACAAAGAAGCTTAACTCGGATTTCGGATGACAGAGTGAAAATCATTGAGTCTTATGGTAACAATCGTGTAAACGCGAATGCTATAGAACTGAATTGAATTCTGTATAATTAACCTAAAATATTTGGACAATTAGCCAATCATGCTCCTTAACAGAAATAATAAAGCACTAAAGCTCATGGCAGAACTGCTATTTTTCCAGGATCTCACCACAAGTGCTCTTAAGAAAAGCACTGATCCTGTGTCACACACACACACACACAATTTAATAAGTTGCACACAAAGCTGTCCTATACGTACTGTGGCTGAAGCAGGCATCCTTCCTGACATGAGCTGGTAGACTGTCTGCAGCGGATCATTAATAGGAAGACTGTTGGCAAACCTGATAAGACACAAACAAATTATAGCAATCTGGCATTTCAAGTGTATATAATACACAGTATATGCAAAGAAAACAGTGAAGCACAGGTCATGTGATTTTGTGTAACCTGGTCATGACTCGTGCATGTGTTCTGTTGTCCATCTTACTGGCCAGTAGAAGGGCATGGCCCCAAAGCCCGTTCTTCATTGCGGACTCGAGGGCATCCTAAAAGTAGCACATAGACAGGTCAGTGCCATAACGGATGCAGGTGTTTAAAGGTGTGGCAATATATTTTAAGGAATAAGGAATGGTTACTAGACACTACACGTTGGTTAAGGACCAATCTGCCTGACCTCAAAAATGCTTTAAGAAGATGGATTGATCAGTTGGAAACAATATCTGCTCAATGATTTAACTGACTATAATTTATAATTAGATTCTGTCTCCATGCAATTAACCATGTAACTCTCCAACACTGGAGCTGTATCTAGTCTAGTGAGCCAGTAAATTTATCATTCAGTTTTGCGTGAAACAACCGCCTGTGTGTAGTCTTGCCTTTTTCCTCCCAAAGAGCAACAGTTCTCGGAATCGTTCAGTCTCCTTGCCAACACTTTCAGCCACGCCCAAGAAGGTGTCTGTTAAGAGCGAGAGTGGCCCTGACCCTTCCTCCTCTGGCCGTTCCAGTGCCTCATTACTAAAGTCAATCAGGTTCGCCTCATTAGGTGATTTTCCTGGCAACCACACTGAACGATGTTCTTTCAGCAAGAGATCAGCTATATCTGTGCCAACTACAGTCTATAAGAGAGAGATTTAAAGGTTAATTTAAACTTTTGACAAAAAAATAAAGACAGAATCAGCCACGCATACAGAAACACACAGAAACAGAACTACGCACCCCATTTTGTCGACACAGCAGGACAATGAACTCCCAGATGAGGTAGGCAGAGTCCTTGTCAATGAGGTTATCATTGTGCATGCACTGCTGAGCCTTGTTCTGTGCAAACTTTATTACGTCCACTTTATGAGTTTCCTCCCTGATAAACACACACAAATTGAAATGGAAATAATGATAAGAATAAAGGAAGTGTATACATCTATTGGTAAGCGTGTGCGTATGAAAGTCGAAATAAATCAAGCTTACTTGACAAGTGGCCCTGGGAAGGCACGTAACTCTGTCTGCTCTGGTAAATCCTGCATCATTGTCTGACAAATAATGATAAGCACATGAAAACAGTCCATTCATGAATTCTAAGTTCCAAATATACATTAATAAAATGACATATTTACCTCCATGCTATGAACCTCAACAAGAGCAGGCTGACCAGCAGATGGCAGGTTGGGCTGAACTAAGATTAGCTGGCCTGCTGACCCAAACCGAGCGCAGCAGTGAGGAACAGAGAACTTTTCTGGGGTCAATGGTCTCGGAGGAACTGAATGGCAAAAGATGATAGGAATGAAATGAGATGGCATAAAATACACTCTATTCATTCAAGCATTATTAGAAGAATATACAGTTGGTTTGGCATGATAAAGTTATTCTAAATGTTAAAGTAAAATGTTTGTATGACAATAAAAAAAGCAATATATTACATATCAGAGCACTTTAAAGACAAAAAATACGTATTAAAGGCTGTTGGGTTCTGCTTTAAAAAAGAAGCAAGGGCTTCAGTAAAAATATATAGAAGAACGGTGTAAGATTATCAAAGACATTCAAAAATAAAAAAAACTTAGACAATGTATGTATTAAAGGTTTTAGGGACATAAAATATAATGACTATTGCCCATGACTGTATTCTACTTCTTAGATTTAATACTTTATAGAGTGATTTAAACAAAGCAGCGTCACCATAAAGCAATCTTTATCTATGTGCATCCCATTTAATTGGAATATCAAAGTGTTACTTTATTTCAGTAATTCAATACAAACATTATATAGATTTATTACAAACACAGCAATCTATTTCAAGTATTTCTATTTCTGTTAATGTTAATAATTATTGCTTACAGACAATGAAAACCCAAAGTCATTATCTTAGAAAATTTGAATATTATATAAGACCAGGAGAAAAGAAATGGTTTTAATGTGGTGTGGCATGGAGGCGATCAGCCAATGCAGTGTGGCACTGGTTGAGGTGTTATGAAAGCAGCCTTCATGCTCGTCTGCATTGTTGGGTCTGTTGTCTCATCTTCCTCCTGACAATACGCCATAGATTCACTATGGAGTTTGAATAAGGTGAGTTTGCTAGCCATTTAGACATGGTGATACTGTGGTATTGGTACTGGTATTTTTGGCAGTATGGACAGGTGCCAAGTTTTGCTGGAAAATAAATTTCCATCTCCAAAAAGCAAGTCGGCAAAGGGAAGCATGAAGTGCTCCAAAATATCCTGGTAGACGGCTACGCTGACTGATATAAACTTGTCAAGTCAGCAGCCTTCCCCATGATTGTGTAACCTACTGAATCAGACAAAGGGACCATTTTAAACACTTAGAAAGACCTTGCAGGTGTTTTGCGTTAAATAGTCAATTTTTTTGCGATTATGACATTTGGGTTTTCATTTCAACGCAATAATCTTCAACAGCAACAAAAATAAGCTTGAACAAATGTTATTGATATTTTTCTAGTCTGGATGTAAGAAATATGACCCAATAATACTGTATTGAATATATGGGATATATTTTTATTTTTTTTATTTTATAATTTTATATTCTTTAATTTTATGTTTTGCCACCAGGTTTAGCTACAGCACATCACCGAAATTACAATCTTCCATGTTTTATATTTTAAACAAAAGAAATTAAATGTACATAACAATAACTGCTCTTTACGAAAGCTCAGTCTCTCCA
>JAOUQV010000018.1:462875-474038 GCA_028565295.1 Aspidoras spilotus | reverse complement strand
AAACGTGATCCTCCACCAGCATCATGTAGTGACCTGGCCACTATCCTGCAAGAAGAATGGCTTAAAATCCCTCTGACTACTGTTCAAGACTTGTATGTGTCATTCCCAAGACGAATTGACTCTGTATTGGCCGCAAAAGGAGGCCCTACATCATACTAATAAATTGGGCTATCCTGCATAAAATGTGTCAAACTAACAATGCGAGTTCTTTATTGCCTTCGCCCAACAGCGGCACAGTGGATATTGCGGTCATATCACAAAACAAAGGCCCTGGATTCATACCCCAGGTGGGACAATACTGGATATTTCTAGAGAGATTTGCAGATTGTCTGGAGAAGATACATATGCAAATATGTTGATGTTGCTGCAAATGATGTTAAACAATATTCATTGTAAATATAAACAAAGAAATAAGAATTTTAAATCAACACATCATGATTTATTTCAAACAGAAGGTTAATTGTGATCATGAAAATCAAGAAAAGACTTTCAAGTAAAGCTGAGTCTTGATGTACATGAATAATGACAAAGGTATTTGCATTTGCATTTACATGCTCACATGCCAATTGTGGTTTCATTCAGTGGTGTACAGGAACCACCATGGGTACTGACTGGTCTGCAGCTACACAGATCCAAACAGAGCACGCATTAGTTTTGCCAGTAATCTGTGCTGGTGCAGCAGCTATTTGTGGGATATGATAATACAGGCTACCCATCACTGCTCTTGCACACGTTTGTTCCCTTTGGCATTTTTCCACTTCACTTGTTGCTACTAACCAGTACTGGCCAGGAACACCTCACAAGTCCTGCTGTTTTGAAGATGCACTTATCAAGTCGTCTAGCCTTATGACTGCACATCTGACTTGCTTACAGATCATCAAATCCGAGGTTGCTGCATGATATACCCGAATCCGTTTGTCTGATGCCACTTCCACTTTCAGTGTTTTTATTGTTCTCGTTTATCGCATAATATGTGAAACGGTTTAAAAGAAGTTTTAAGAAATATGTGTAATGTGATGAGTGAGTGAGAGAGAGAGAGAGAGAGAGAGAATGAGAGAATGAATGTCGTGCACTGATTCGGTTCTAGAAGACATGATATGACGAGCCAAGCCAGAGTATCTATACCGGAAGTGTTGAGTGATCCGGATTTTAGCATCACAAACACAAGCTAATAAATTCATTCAGCGAGCTAACACAAAGTTTTAGAAAAACAAAAATAAAACCCGACTCCCTTTTATTTTAGGTTTGTTTAAATGAAATACGGAAAGCATCTAGTTATTATTTTCTTATTTAAATCTTAATCTAGCTTCAGTATATTTGGCTAGCAGGCTAACAAGCAACATTGAAGAAGCTTTATCGCGATATAACAAAACAGACAAAAACATGTCACTCTTACCCGAAACAATCTCCTTCGGAAACAAATGACAAACGCGGATAATAGGAAATTTCAGCGACCGTCTCTGATGATGATCACGTCACCCTGTGGGAGAGCATTAAACCTACCAATCAAGCATCCCGTTAGATGAATGACATCGGCGTTAACCAATCATTACACGACTTCTTGTTTTAGGGTAGGTTTTGTGTAAAAACTCTATGAGTGTACTATAGACAAGTTAAACCAATTGATTTTGCACACGGAATAAACGCAGGTGCTGGTCATAAAATTAGAAAATCATGAAAAAGTTTATTTATTTCCACAATTCCGTTCAAAAACTTGTATATTATACACTTTCTGCAGTAATTCGGGCAAAATGAGCCCCAACTAAGTATTGAGTGCTGTACATCACTTTTTAATAGAAATACTGAAATATATCAACTTTTTCGTGATATTCTAATTTTATAACCAGCACATGTACATAAGTAAAATTTTAATATGAAAACAAATTTCTAAATACAGCATTTTGGGTGGCCTAGTGCATAGTGCTGTGGCCTCACAGCAAGAAGATACCGGGTTCGAAACCTCAGTGAAACGAGTTTCCCTATTCTCCCCGTGGGTATTCCGGTTTACTCCTGCTTTCAAAAGACTTGCATGATAGGTTAATTGGCATCTCTAAATTGCCCACTAGTGTGTGTGCGCTTCGATGTTTTGGCCCCCTATTTAGGGTTGTTCCCACACTTGGGAGCAGAATTGCCGGGTGGGCACCGGCATCCCATGATCTTAAATCCTAAAACTAGGATTGAGCCGGTATAGAAATTAAATAAAATACAATGTTTTAGTATTTTCATATTTAGTACATCCGCTAAGATTATTTCATATGGATACAGTATGTCAGGGCAGCAGAAGCATTAAACTGTCTGTTACACATACAATATTTGAGAAAAAAAATGATTGATGATTTTGTGACAAAAGATCATAATTATTATAAACGTCCCAAACTGTTTACTGTTCCAGCCAAACAGCCTCTGATGCTGTGGTCTAGCCGATAGCCAACCAGATCACTCATATTTTCTCACAGAAAGTACATATATAACAATCTCCTTTCTGAAGTTTAGACCTGAAAAAGTTTTTTTTAATTTAGGAACTGAACCTATCAGTTGTTTCAAGGATTACAAACACACACAAACAAGATCACAAATCAAGCCAGTCAGCTTTCTCTAGTTTCTTTCCACCTCTTAAATAATTGTCAAAATTACTGTATAAATTACATTATCTTAGATTACATTATGTAGTGTACAACATTGGGAAAAGCTTTCAATCCCCTGAGCCAAATTAAGGACTACTGTAGATGAATAAAAAAAATAAATCAAAATTTATAGTTCCTTATTAGTCGCACAGTTGGTAAATTCCATTTAACCCAGCGGCGCTTGCAGTGAGCATGCATGCCTGGAGAAGTGGTAAGCCCACTCTATTGAAGTGCCCAGCGACCAATTAGACTTGCTCAAAAGCACTTCAGCCATGAATTTTGCTTGGTGAAGCAGAGATTGTGCCTGCAAGCATTTGGTCCCAAACCCTCTTTTCTGACTATTAGGCCATGGTGACCCATGAGGTTTTAAAAACAACTAAAGCTTTATTTAATTCATACTTCATAGACACATCCACAGCATTGAAATACATTGATTGGCCACTTTCATGACACTGTATGTGTTTCATGTAATCCTTAGAGTATGTGGGTTTACTTCGGGTGCTTCTCCGAAAACAAAAGGTAGCCTAATTGGTGTGTACCCTTAGTGTGTGAATGAGTAAGTGTGTGCCCCAAGATGAAGTTCAGCCCTGCATAGGGTTCTTTCCAGTGATGCCAGCTGGGCATTTGTTTCCCCACAATCATAAATAGGATTAAGCAGGTATAAGAATGCTTACCGACAGTATCTCCACGCCATGGAGGTGTAATCATCCACCTCATCCACTTAAGTGTTAGTTAGTTCATGTTTACAGGTTTAAGTTTACATTATTAGTACACATCATATTTTTCCTTATGGTCAATATGCCATTTATGTGAGTTATTTTATAATAAATTAAAGTTTACTTCACAATGCATGGTGTTTTTTGCCCTACCAATCAAATCAGATACATTTACATTTATTTATTCATTTATTTTCTATACCCGCTTTATCCTGGTTCTAGGGGTAAAGCTGTTGAACACTCGGCAACTCATACGTGCACACAGACACACAATCATACACATATTCACACATTAACAGGCAATTTAGAGACATGCAAAAATCCACACAGAAATTGAACCCGGGATCTTCTTGCTGTGAGTCTACATCCAGTGCACCACCATGCCGCAGATACATTTTCAGTAAACATTCAAAAAATTATAGATTCAGGGGCCAGAATTTAAGGGGAAGAGATGAACAGCAAAAGAGATGACCATGGGTTTCAGAGGATTATATAAAAAAAGAAGTTTAAAGAATCTGGCAGAGATCCAGAAACAGTGGAATGCCCAAACTACTTCTCAGTTTTTTTGCCGAAATAAAAGAAATAAGTACCAAAATATGGTACTTTCAAAACAATATGTCACCCTTCAATACTTGGTAATCTCTTTGCTTTGATGTGACATGGTACTGAGGCAATCAGCCTGTGGCATTGCCAGGGAGTTATGGAAGCCCAGATTTCCATGATGCTTGCTGTCACCTCTTCTTTGTTGTTTGGTCTGGTGGCCCTCATTTTCCTCTTGGGAATACCCTATAGATTCCTCTTTGAAGGATATATTTCCTCAGTGTACTTCTGCAAGGCTGTTAGAGCTGATTACCTTTTTGCCAGCAAGTTGTCCAGTCAAGCACTGTGATGGCATGGGCATCAAACCAGGCTTGGCATTGGCAGGGGCCAGGTCCTGCTGGAAGATAAAATCTGCTTCTCCATACTCCATATTCTTAGCAGAAAAAAAGTCCTTTAAAACATTCTGGTAGACTGTTGCGGTGACCTTGGATTTAAGAAAGCAGAGTTTACCAACACCTGCACTGAACACACTGAAACTTGAACAGTTTGGGTTCTGTCCCTCACCCTTCTACCTCCAAACCCCTTGCACCTTAATTCCCGAATGAAAGGCTCACTTTACTTTCTTTGAAAAAGAGGACCTTGGACCACTGGCCATCCCTTCTTATTCTTGGCCCAGTTGAGATGCTTCCTACGTTGGCTCAGGTTCAGAAGTGATTTGACCAGAGGAATCTGACAGTTGTAGCGTCTAAATGTGGTGGTTTTCGAAGCTGTGACTCCTGCCTCATTCCACTCTTTGTGGATCTCTGCCAGATTCTTGAATATTTTCTTTATGATAAATATACTATTATATTAGAATATACTATTATAGCCTTGCTACTTGATAATTTCACTTATAATTCATTGTGTTGCTTGGGGTATATATGTAAGTCTTTGACATCAAATACATCTGTAGATTTTACTCTAAATACCAAAGTAAAATTTACATTGCTTTTATATTTCTTGTACTGAAGCGAAGAGAAACTGAAGTTTATTCACTGTCTGGAATGATAATTAAAACAAAGGAAACATTTGTCATGTTTTAAGGAATAAAATTACAGTTAGTAAGATTTTAAATGTTGCTGTATTTTCTACATTCTCATTGAAATTAGCATTTGCTAACTTGAAAGCCTTTTTCAATTTATGTACTGGAAATGCGCTTCCATACATGATGGTTAGCTGAACATTACACTAATAATTCACTAATAAAAATATACTAAATAATTATAATCAATTAATGAATTACCCCTCTGCCTCATTTTAGCAAGAGTAGCTCGGAAAATACAATTTCCACAACTCGTGTTCCTTTAGAATAAAGTATGTTGCAAACACACTGTATCAATAGCTAGATATTCAGTAATGTACAAGGACAATGTACACAATTTATTTCTCTCAGGTGTCACAGAATCCTCTGAGTTTAACCCATCCGTGCAGTAAAACACACAAATACACACACACACAGGTGAAGTGAGCACACGTGCCTGGAGCAGAGAGCAGCCAGCACAGCACCCGGGAGTAACTAGGGGTTAGGTGCCTTGCTCAAGGGCACTTCAGCCATGACTTGTCGGTACTTGGAATCGAACCAGGGACCTTCCGGTCGCAAGGCTGGTTCCTTAACCACAAGCCTACGACTGCCCCATGAGATGATTTCAGAAAGACAAGTGGATCAGAGCATTTTACTTGAACTGGATGTTAAATTTGAATTTTCTAGTGCTGCAGAGACTGCAAGAACAAAGCAACCAGTCTGATGATGCTTATCATTTGTTTATCTAATTTATCTTCTATTCAGTGTGTTTCTGATCTGTTTAATTTAAAATGATTTCCATTAACCGAGCAAAACAATAAAAAACGTGGTCTGACACTTAATACTGCAGTGTTTTTTGTGTATCTGTAATAATGCCTGAAAATAAATACATTTTTAAGTAAGCATTACTAATCTTCTTCTCTTCAAATTGCTAAAATAAAGCTTTAAAAGTCATGGGTGGCACAGTGTGTAGTGCTGTCCTCTCACAGCAAGAAGGACCTGGGTTCGATCATGTGTGGAGTTTGAATGGTCTCCCCATGTTTGCGCTGGCTTATTCTGGGTTCTCCGGTTTCCTCCCGTATTTCAAACACATGCATGCTTGGTTTCTAAAGTGGCCCTTCATGTGTGATTGTGTGTGCATGTGTGCCCTATGATGGAGTGGCTGCCATCATGTGCCTGATCCAAGAGGGCAGAATTAAACTGAGTTAAATGCACCTGCTACAGCAAGCAAGGGTCGCCTTGATTATGGAGGATGTTTGCCATCTTGTGTATTGTGTTCCACAACTGTGTTGTAATTCCTCAAAATTGAGGAGCAACACGTGTTTTGTCAGGTGTTCGTAATCTAGTGATCGTGTATACATCAAAAGTGTAGTAGGAAAGGTCTGCCCAGTGGTTGGAAATACTGAACAATATATAGTACACATGAAAAGAAAGAGCGACAGAAAAAGATGAGTGAGAAAAGGGGAGGGAGAGTTTGAGAAAGGGAGGGAGAGAATAGTGAAGGGGGGTTGTGAGTGAGATACAGAGAGGAGTCCATTGGCAGTGATCTCACCTGACTGCGGACACGCATTTTGTTAATCTCTGCGCTGCAGCGCGAGCTCGGCTCTTTAGTTTGCGTGCAGTCACGCACGCGCTTCACGTTAAACAGACGAACGTCAGGAGCGTGTCATCTCTGCAGACATGATCCGTCGTTTCGCTTTAATCACCGGCTATGAAACCGCGGCCGTAATGTTGATTATAATTATTCTCGCCTCACTGTCAGTTTGGGGCGCGTTTCTCATTTATCGAGCCGTTAAAGGGCAACAGAGCAAAAGGGGCAGAGAAGATACCAAGAATGAAACAGAAAAGGAAGCGTCGGAGCGAGGAGGACAGCATGAAGATGACTGGAACAGGGCAACAGGTAAAATGGACGACTGTTGAAACTGCTATTCTGAGGAGAATTTATATAAAGCTTTAGAAACGGGTGCAGTGTTCATTTCTGTAGAAAGGCCACCGTGCATTTCTCTCACGTGCTGCGTAGCTAACCGTAAATGGCGGAAAAAAGCAACAGCTAGTGGTCATCCTTCAAATTCAACCGTTTGAATTCAACCGCATGTATGTATGTATGTCCCCAGGAACATAAAATGTAATCTATCCTATATTTTTGAAATATTGCTGAGTGTGCAATTATAATCTATTATTGGATTGTTAGATCTTTGTCTTTTAATCACAGTTTCACAACTTCCTTTTTCAGTTCAGCACGAGCTAATTATTAAGTTGTTATTTCCCAATATCTTAAACCGGAAGTAGATTTTTTGGAAGTATTTATTTAAGAATAACGTTACATGTGAGCATAATTTGGATGACGTAGAATGGACAGGAATCACGTGATCAATCATCTGTTGACGTAACGTTTAAATACTGGAAAATCAAAATATACAGGGTGGGACATTTATATTGATAAATACAGATTAACTGCAATTAAAAAAAAAAAAACACGTGTCTGTCTTTTGTTCCAAAGGAAGTGATCATGGAGGCTCGGAGGATTTGGATGTCAATTCCCATGAAACAATAGTCCTGTCTCCTGCTAAGCATGCACAAACACCTTCAGAACTTCTGGAGGTAAACCTGAAAAAAACCACACATCAGAATGTGAACGAACCCACTGCAGAACCTCTCATTGATTCTGGTGTTGGAGATATTACTGAAACTGGCAGAGAGCGTATGAAAGGCAAGCATGAGGTTTGTGATGTGGCTGCGAGTATTTGTTTGCAGTCAGATTTGTTTGATTCCCGGGATGACTGTGGCAGACTCTCCGAAGACAAGCCTGTTAAAAATGTGAAGAATAACCGTGACAGCAAGGAGTCTGAGATTTCGCCACACGTAGACATGGATGATGTAACTGAAACAGAAAGTGCACAAGAGGTTTTGGAAGCTAAAATCCTCCATGTTCAAAAGTGCCAGTCTTTGGATGAACTGTTAGACAACACACTCTTTTCTCAAGATATTGTGGACAAACCCAGTGAGGAGATAATTGTATCAACGTCAGCGTTGCATATTTCATCTGATACAAGGTCTAATGCTCTGCATGAAAAAACAAATATAACAGATGCTGAGGTAGCAGCCAAATCAATCGAGAGGAGTTGTTTTCTAATGAATGACCTTGGATCTCACAGCCATGATGAACAGTCCGATCTCATGAGTTATTTGGTGTCTGAAAACGTTAAATCAAAGGACTTCAGTGAAAGCAACAACAACTTGCAGACAGCAGTGGGCAACAATGATGATGGACTGTCCAACCAGCAGCACCTAGGTAGCACTTTCTGCCATATTCTCGCCAGTCAGTCACAGAACTACTTGGGCTTTCCTGTGCCTGGAGTACAAGGTAATTCTCTAGCGCCATTGCAAATTATAGATGACAGCAAGGATAAAGAACTGGTCACAAAAGCACATGTGGGCCAGAGGAAGAATGAGATCAGCATCATGGAGTCTATAATGGACAGCAATGAGTGGCTTAGCTCTGGACCACCAGACACCAGAGACCTTCAATGGCTTACCAAGACTCCAAATAAGACTGGTTACAGATCTAAGGTGAATATTTCATCTCCATTTCCAGCTACCACAGGGTTTGAACGTCCTGCTGAGCAAATGATGTTACACAAAGACAAGATAGACATGCCGAAGGACACCACCACTGCTGTAACTAAGGATGAAGGGGATCGTTTAAATAAGAAAATAGGAACTGTGTTGCCAATGCCCCAGCTTGTTCAGGTCAGATTCAGAGTGCATTACATCACACACTCACCCCACCAAATCTTGGCTGTAACTGGAAACCAGCAGGAACTCGGGTCCTGGGAGAGCTTTGTTCCTCTGAGGAGTGTTGAGAATGGGTTTTGGGTCTCCACCATCAGTCTCCCCTTAGAGAGCCAAGTTGAGTGGAAGTTTATTCTTGTAGAGGAGGGAAAGATCCGGCGCTGGGAGGAGTGTGAAAACCGCTGTTTTGCAGTGACCGGGCAAGAGGAAGTGATTCATCTCTATAAGAATTGGGGGTATGCATGAACCAAAAGCTTATCTGTGACTATAGCAATAATAGTCATCTAGGGTTCAGATGTTAGCATAAATATGATGCATGAGGCTGTGTCACTGTTAACATAGCAATAATATTAATACCAGTATGCACATTTTCTCCTATCAGTGATTTTGCTTCTGTGTCGATTGGACATGCTCCTGTTGACAGCATTTGTCCTGTGGCTCTTTATCTGCAATAACAATATTTAGGTGTTGTACACTACTCCGAATGGTTTATTCTCAAATTATGTTTTAATTGTTATGCAACGTAATTGTGCCAAATATTTTTTTTATATATGGGGATGGAAAACACTCGGATAATTGTACACCCTTAGCATTATTTATTATTTTGAGAGATTTATGTTACTTGAGTGTTCTCGAATTTGAATCCCTGTCCACTTTTTTGCTCCTTGCATATTTATTCAGATATTTAAATACATTTGACAGATCCCGAGGGTCTCTATTCTCATCCTAGTTATCAACTGCATGTGGTATATAAATAAATTGGGCTGAAGTGATTAGATAGATCATAAGAAATGTACTTAATGCTACCGCAATCCATATGTCTCTGGAGATAGATTAGCACCCAGACTGCCATGCTGAACTTAAGGATCCTTAATATATTGTGTACTAAGGCAACTTGTATAACATGTTTTCTTAGTTTCTAAAGAAATGGCTTCTAATATTTAAAATAACCTGTTATGTTTTGAGAACTTGCTGGCAGTTAGAATGTAATATAGCTTGTTTTCTGGACTTATGTCGGGGTAGGCTAGTATAGATCCATTAAAATCTGTACCAGACACACACACTGACAACAAAAATCGAATCACTGCAAGCTGCTCTTTAGCCGTTTTTTGCACCACATTCACAAATTAAAATGCATTAAAACCTGCACAGAAGTGACTGCAAACTGTGTGACCTTTTTTTTTAGTTTTTATAGCAGTACAGAATGTTTTTTGACTCATCCTCATGCTACTAAAGAATTTATAAGCAAGTTGTAATTTTAGCCAAGTATATTACAATTTTAAGAGGGACAGAAAATAGTCACCAGCAAACTTGTAGAGCTTGGTATTTTTAATTTAAGTTTTTTATTTAAGTTCAATTCTAATGCAAGGAACTTGCTGTGGCGACCCCTGGTCATGGTATGCAAGCTTATCCCAAACCCTATATGTGGCATCGGTGGTTATCAATAAGTAAGCTAATCAGTGTTTGTATAAAATTACTCAAGTAATGGTGTTGTACCTCATGCAGCATATCAGGTTTGCATGTCGGCATTGATGTATATTTGTAATCAAGGAATGACGTGTGGTGAGATTGTGGATCAGCAGTGAGTTACTCATGCAGCTAAATCCCCTTTCTTATGGCTTCATGAGAACCCTGACACCATGATGAGATTTGACTGGAGATATGGTTTTATAAAAGATTTCTTCTAGCTATATAAGCTAAAGTTTAGGCCATTTCTCTAACTGTTCTCTAACTGTGCTGTTGAGAACTGGATGTTATCAGATTATAACATAATCTAAAACCATGTCGTGATGTTCATTAAAACTACAAATAGTTTCTGTACCAATTTGAGGATTTAAAGATTTTCTGATGCACTTCTTTGTGCTTGCTGATTTGATTGTGACTAAAAACAACAGAATAAACTATAATGGCTTTAAAATCTAACAATACATTTGTTTTACTACCACAACGTTGCCTTAGTAATCACAGTGTGCTGCAATTGTTGTAAGTTGTATTGATTTCTATTGTAAATATGTGTTTATGTAAGCAACCAGTGGCTTAAATAAATGTAAATAAATTTCTCTTGTCAGTCTCATGTCATACCTCGGGTCAGTTCAGCACAGTGGAACCGTGGGTAACTCGTGAGGTGGGTGTCACCTCATAGCATTAAGGTCCTGGAGCATGGATCAGGTTTAAGGTTTTCAAATGCCTCCTAAAATGGATCAGAGAGGAAACCAAATAGTCATGGCCAGCTTTGGAATCTGAACACGTGCTGCTATTTCATTACTACAACTGCTGTCCAAAGACTTTATGATTAATGTTTGAACTCATGTTAAGGCTAAAATAACTTAACTTCACTGAAGGAAATATGATGGTGCTTAAAACAATGCAGCTACAGGGGTTAGACAATGAAACTGAAACACCTGTCATTTTAGTGTGGGAGGTTTCATGG